>OU342740.1:390781139-391003366 GCA_910589775.1 Avena eriantha | reverse complement strand
GGCGGAATCTCTCGCGCTCGATGATCTCCATTTGCGCTGCACCTCCGCGAGTCGCAGGCGGGCTTCCTCCACCTCCATGGCCGTGGCGGTTGGCGGATCGGCGGGAGAACGGATCTAGCAGAGTGACCATGCGCCCGCCATGTAGATCGCATTAAAGTGATTAGATCTAGCACGAAATCCTCGAGGGACGCCAAGCCGGAATCGGAGTCGAAGATCCCAAGGATGGAGGAGCCCTCGAAGTCCTCAGGGTTGGAGACCCCGTGATGTAGTCCTTCTGTGACACTGCGGTGATAGATCTGTCGACCGAGGCAGGGGTCGCGGAGGAGTCGGCGTCGTCGTGGAGGGTTGAAGGAAATATGCCCTAGAGGGCAATCAGAGATGATTGTATTTCATGTGTATCCATGAGTTATTATAATGTTCCTTGAATATCCATATACCAGGCAACTTGTATTGATTGGCAATTATGTGAATTGTTTGTGAAACTCTTTACTTGTATGGTTATCTAATAATTGTCCCTAGTCGGAGGAAGTTCATGCGAGGGACACACGTTGAATATTAGACTAGCACATCGATTGGTTAATGACTATGTTTCGCAAAGTCATTGGACATGGAGATGTCAAACCAATGATGTGGACACATGTTATGAACATGGGGTTGGACTGACCCCAACATGAGACTAGCAATAATACTTGCAGCTCTCTCTACACATCGTGTACGTTTTGTCCTTAGACCTGAGATTGTCGCATGTATACTGAGATGTGGATCGACCCTACTTTGGGGCTATCAAAACACTACTCCGTAACTGGGTAGTTATAAAGGTAGCTTTCGGGTTTGTCCTGATACATGCTGCAAGGCATCGGTCAATCAAGATGGGATTTGCCCCTCTCTACTTGAGAGAGATATCTCTGGGCCCCTCGAGTGATCGGATCCAGAAATGCATGGCCGTGCTACATATGGTTAAGAGTTAACATAGTAAAGGATTCTGAATCACAGTATCGAGAAAGAGAGGTCAGCTTTAGAGCTAGACCAATATCGTGAGGCAAGGGAAAGACATGTACTCAACCTTGTGATGGTTCGTCCGAATGATCTTTATATGCGTTTAGGAGTTGGCACGTCTTGCTAGAGGCCGCTACCAACTATGACGGAGTAAGTGTACTTCGCGTCATGTCTATACGTGTATGAACCTATAGGGTCACACACTTAGGGGCTGGAAGCCTAATGAGGATTGGATCCGAATTAGACCAGGCTTAGGCTGCTAATGGGCTGCTAATGTGGAAGCCACCAGGGATGCCTATATAAGAGGGAATGAGGCGAGCTGAAAAGGTGAGAGCATTCCACCCAGCCGCCACTCCTCTTCCGCCTGTGTTGCACGCGCAGACCTAGCAGTCTGGCGTGTGACGACTTCCACTCCGGACGTGTGGATACCTCGGAGGTGCTGCATGTAGCACTTGGACGAGCCGCGCAAAGGGGAGCTGCTCGTGGGACGAGGACGAGGAGGAGACGTAGAACATCTACACTGCCGCAACGTGCTTCATCGAGTTCCGCACCTGCGCGTCTAGCGGTAATCTGTGATCTATGACAATAGTATTCCTGGTTGACGCGGTAGAAATTTTTGATTTTACGCTAGTGTAGCCTACCCGTTACCCTTCAGTGGTATCAGAGCCGATGCTATTCAGTCATAGGTTCGGGAAGTTTGCATATGGTGATATGTAGATTGATATGAATGATATGATCGTTGGTATGGCGGTGTTTCTGGATTGATCTATGATCTTAATTTCCGTGATCGTGATTCTAAGGTCGTCGAACGACTTACCCCTACCGGTCGGTTTCCGCCATCGGGGTAGACAGTGACACATAAATCCTTCTGAATCACGCGAAGATCAATATGATTGATCGAATCGAGAATTAGATCTGAATCGACGTACCGTGATCAAAGGAGTTTGGTCAAATCGGAACTATGGTCGGTTTATGGTAAATTGGATTTGCCGATCAAAATCCTTAAAGAAAAGGGTACCGCGAGGGGCGCTGCCCCTTCGAACCCCGCAGGGGAGACCCCCTAGACCCCCCTTAGTCGTAGCCCCCTTTTGTATCTCGTTAAGGTTCATAGGTGGTACGATTTCACATGATCCGGTAGAATGCGATTCTATGCACAACTTGTTTTTGCAGGATTATGTGATCAGTATGGCCCAAAAATGTATGTGATGCATGTATGTATTTTTTCATGACCTGCGTGTCGTGAGTTGGGCAACACGGCTGGAGCCATATGTGTTGTCAATTATTGTAATGGCCTGCGTGCCAACTTGTGATGATCCCAATACCATGTAATTTTGATTACTAGATGTTAGGAGTAATAGCTTGTATTAGTTCTTGGAGAACTCATCACTTGGAGGATGGCTCGCATAGAGCATGAAGATGGAGATCATCATGGTGGACAGGTTCTATGGCGATGGAGATCACCATGAGAAAATGGGCCATACTGTATCACATCTATGTGAATGCTATTCTTATACGTTTTACTACTATGCATGCTTAGATGATAGAAGTAGAACGATCCCTCACAAAGTTTAAGTTAAACCATGCCCTCCCAACCAAACCTTGCACCATCCTATGCCCTGTACAATCGTTGGTGGGTCTATGAAATTAGGGTGCCACGGTTTTCCTTGGCTGGATGGGTTTGTATCGGATACCTACACGCATAAGGGTTGGTGAGCTTAACAAGGTCATCTTAACAGTTAAGGACCTTGGGGCATAAAGGTTGGGCGCCTAGGTTTGACATAGAGATGTCACCCAACAACAAGAGTCATATGTGATATGATTAGCAAAGGTTGCTTACCGATTACCTTGTCTTCTAGCAGTGATGCTAAAGCTCACTAGTCGACTTGTTAATTGTGGATCTTGAATCACTTAGTATCAATAGAGGGATGTTGATTTAAGTGGGAGTATATGCTATTAAATTGTTTAATATGTTTTACTCTTTCATGGTTACATGGCTTAGTATTTTGCATATTTTTTTTGTTGTAGATCAATGGCACCGAACAATTCATCACCTTTTGCTTTGCGTTCGATTCTTGAAAAGGATAAACTAAATGGAACAAACTATTCGGACTGGGTCCGTAACCTGAGAATTGTTCTCAGGGCTGAGAAAAAGGAAACTGTTCTGGATACCCCCAATCCCGGATGAACCTACTGATAATGCAACTGCTACCCTTAAGAATGCCTACAAGAAAGCATGTGATGAATCTCTTGAGGTCAGTTGTCTTATGCTTGCATGCATGGAACCTGATCTTCAAAAACAGTTTGAGGATCAGGAAGCGTACGATATGATCGTTGCGCTTAAGGACATGTTCCAGACTCAGGCTAGGACTGAGAGGTACAATGTCGCTAAGTCCTTTGTGGAATGCAAGCTGGCAGAGGGAGCAGCTGTAGGCCCCCATGTGATCAAAATGGTTGGTTACAGTCAGACTTTGGAAAAGCTGGTTTTCCATTAGGCCAAGAGTTGGCCACTGACTTCATTTTGGCATCTCTTCCATCTAGCTATGGGCATTTCATTTCGAACTACCATATGCATGGGGTGGAGAGGGGCCTTAATGAATTATGTGGGATGCTGAAAACAGCAGAATGTGACATTAAGAAGTGTGCAGGGCATAGCCATGTGATGGCTGTGCAGAACAAGCCTAGCTTCAAGAAAAAGGGCACTTCTTGGCAGAAGAAGAAGGGCAAGGCTAAGGATACGATCCCTAAGCCAAACCCTGCACCCAAGCAAAAGGCTGGTCCTGCAGGAGACACTGAGTGTTTCTTTTGTCACGAATATGGCCACTGGAAGAGAAACTGCAGCAAGTACCAGGCTTCTTTGAAGAAAAGTGGAAGTAAGAGTACTTCCCACTCAGGTACACTTGTTGTAAATGTTGTGGACATTTTTCTCGCAGATTCTTATGTTAACTCTTGGGTATTTGATACCGGATCGGTTGCTCATATTTGCAATTCGATGCAGGGGCTAATAAGGACTAGAGAAGTGCAGAAAGGCGAAGTGGATTTTCGCGTCGGAAATAAAGCAAGGGTTGCTGCATTGTTCATCGGCGTCATGCAACTTCACCTTCCGTCAGGATTTATCATGGAGTTGAATAATTGTTATTACATTCCTAGTATGGGTCGAAACATTTTATCACCTTCATGTTTGATGAGGGATGGTTATTCATTCGCGAGTACAAACAATGGTTGTGTAATCTCTAAGAATGCTATGTTTGTGGCTGATGCTCCCATTATGAATGGGTTATTTATTTTAAATCTTGATAATGCATGTGTTTACAATGTTAGTGCTAAAAGGCTTCGGCCAAATGATTTGAGTCCTACCTATCTATGGCATTGTCGTTTGGGGCATATAAGTGAAAAGCGCATGAAGAAGCTCCATGGTGATGGTCTTCTAACTTCGTTTGATTTTGAATCATACGAGACATGTCAAGCTTGTTTACTTGGAAAGATGACCAAGACGCCTTTCAAGGGGTTTCCCGAGAGAGCGACAGACTTGTTGGAACTCATACATACTGATGTATGTGGACCAATGAGCACGACAGCCAGAGGAGGATATCACTACTTCATTACTTTCACTGATGATTTCAGTAGAATGGCTATGTCTACTTGATGAAGCATAAGTCTGAAACTTTTGAAAAGTTCAAAGAGTTTCAAAATGAGGTAGAGAATCAACGGTGGCAAGAAAATAAAGGCCTTGCGATCTGATCGCGGAGGCGAATATTTGAGTCACGAGTTTAGCAATCATCTTAAGAGTTGCGGAATTGTTCCACAGCTCACGCCGCCCGGAACGCCTCAAAGAAACGGGGGTCTCTGAACGGCGTAATCGAACTTTGTTGGACATGGTTCGATCGATGATGAGCCAGTCGGATTTACCATTATCATTTTGGGGTTACGCGCTAGAAACATCAGCTTTCACACTAAATAGGGGTACCATCTAAATCCGTAGTTAAGACACCATATGAGATGTGGACTGGAAAGAATCCCAGTTTGTCTTTTCTAAAGATTTGGGGTTGTGATGCATTTGTCAAGCGACTTCAGTCGGACAAGCTAACACCCAAATCGGATAAGTGCATTTTTGTGGGATACCCAAGGGAAACCTTAGGGTATTACTTCTACAACCGAGAAGAGGGCAAAGTGTTTGTCGCTCGTAGCGGTGTTTTCCTAGAGAAAGAGTTTCTCACAAAGGGAACGAGTGGAAGGTCGGTGCGACTTGAAGAAGTTCAAGATGAGCCAGTCGGGGATGCTTCTACGAGTGATGCTATTGTAGCAGAACAAGTTGAGGAACCCGTGGCAATAGAAGCACCACAACCACGAAGGTCGGCGAGGCTCCGCGAAGCGCGAGAGTTATTATTGTTAGACAATGATGAGCCTGCGACCTATGCAGAAGCGATGGTGGACCCAGACTCTGAGAAATGGCTGATTGCCATGAGATCCGAGATAGAGTCCATGGGAGACAATCAAGTTTGGAACTTGGTTGACCTGCCTGATGGTTTTTAAAGCCATCGAGTGCATGTGGATCTATAAGAAGAAGATTGATATGGATGGAAATGTTCACATCCATAAAGCTCGACTTGTTTGCAAAAGGTTTTCGACAAGTTCAAGGAGTTGACTACGACGAGACTTTCTCGCCCGTAGCGATGCTTAAATCTATACGGATCATTCTAGCCATTGCTGCACATTTCGATTATGAGATATGGCAGATGGACGTCAAGACGGCTTTCTTAAATGGAATCCTTTTTGAGGACGTGTATATGATGCAGCCCGAAGGTTTTGTCGATCCAAACAATGCTGGAAAGGTATGCAAACTTCAAAAGTCTATTTATGGGCTGAAGCAAGCATCTCGGAGTTGGAACATTCGATTTGATGAAGTTGTAAAGGAGTTTGGCTCACCAAAAACGAACAAGAACCTTGTGTGTATAAGAAAGAAAATGGGAAATCACTTGTGTTTCTAATCTTATATGTGGATGACATATTATTGATTGGAAATGACATTCCTATGCTCGAGTCTGTTAAGACCTCATTGAAAATAGTTTTTCTATGAAGGACTTGGGAGAAGCGGCATATATTCTGGGTATCAAGATCTATAGAGATAGATCAAGGAGGCTAATTGGATTAAGCCAGAGTACGTACATTGACAAAGTGTTGAAACGGTTCAGCATGGAAGAGGCTAAGAAGGGGTTCTTGCCCATGTCTCACGGCATTAAACTCAGCAAGACTCAGTGTCCCTTCGACCCACTGATGAGCGAGAACGCATGAGTAGGGTTCCATATGCTTCGGCTATTGGATCCATCATGTATGCAATGACATGTACTCGCCCAGATGTTTCCTATGCTCTAAGTGTTACGAGCAGATACCAGGCTGATCCAGGTGAGATTCACTGGACAGCGGTAAAGAATATCCTTAAGTACTTGAGAAGGACTAAGGATATGTTCCTAGTTTATGGAGGTGAGGTTGAACTCAGTGTAAAGGGTTACACAGATGCGAGTTACCTTAATGACTCAGACGACTCGAAATCGCAATCAGGTTATGTGTTTGTCATGAATGGTGGTGCTGTGAGCTGGAAAGTTCCAAGCAAGATACAGTGGCCTCCTCTTCAACAGAAGCTGAATATATTGCTGCCTCGGAGGCTGCAAAGGAAGCTGTTTGGATTAGGAATTTCCTGATCGCTCTTGGTGTGGTTCAGGGCTCGTCCAATCCCTTGACGTTTATTGTGACAACAATGGTGCTATTGCACAAGCCAAAGAACCTAGACAGCACCAGAAGAAACAAACATATTCGCATGCGCTACCATCTGATTCGTGAGAGTTCATTGATGAAGGTAGTGTCATGTTATGCAAATACATACGGACTCAAATGTTGCTGATCCCTTGACTAAGCCACTCCCGCAGCCTGCGCATGAAGCGCACACAAGAGCAATAGGTATTAGATACTCTCTAGATTGACTCTAGTGCAGTGGGAGACTGAAGGAAATATGCCCTAGAGGCAATCATAGAGATGATTGTATTTCATGTGTATCCATGAGTTATTATAATGTTCCTTGAATATCCATATACCAGGCAACTTGTATTGATTGGCAATTATGTGAATTGTTTGTGAAACTCTTTACTTGTATGGTTTATCTAATAATTGTCCCTAGTCGGAGTTCATGCGAGGACACACGTGAATATTAGACTAGCACATCGATTGGTTAATGACTATGTTTCGCAAGTCATTGACATGGAGATGTCAAACCAATGATGTGGGACACATGTTATGAACATGGGTTGGACTGACCCAACATGAGACTAGCAATAATACTTGCAGCTCTCTCTACACATCGTGTACGTTTTGTCCTTAGACCTGAGATTGTCGCATGTACTTGAGATGTGGATCGACCTACTTTGGGGCTATCAAACACTACTCCGTAACTGGGTAGTTATAAAGGTAGCTTTCGGGTTTGTCCTGATACATGCTGCAAGGCATCGGTCAATCAAGATGGGATTTGCCCCTCTCTACTTGAGAGAGATATCTCTGGGCCCCTCGAGTGATCGGATCCAGAAATGCATGGCCGTGCTACATATGGTTAAGAGTTAACCTAGTAAAGGGATTCTGAATCACAGTATCGAGAAAGAGAGGTCAGCTTAGAGCTAGACCAAATATCGTGAGGCAAAGGGAAAGACATGTACTCAACCTTGTGATGGTTCGTCCGAATGATCTTTATATGCGTTTAGGAGTTGGCACGTCTTGCTAGAGGCCGCTACCAACTATTGACGGAGTAAGTGTACTCGCGTCATGTCTATACGTGTATGAACCTATAGGGTCACACACTTTAGGGGCTGGAAGCCTAATGAGGATTGGATCCGAATTAGACCAGGCTTAGGCTGCTAATGGGCTGCTAATGTGGAAGCCCACCAGGGATACCTATATAAGAGGGAATGAGGCGAGCTGAAAAGGTGAGAGCATTCCACCCAGCCGCCACTCCTCTTCCGCCTGTGTTGCACGCGCAGACCTAGCAGTCTGGCGGTGTGACGACTTCCACTCCGGACGTGTGGATACCTCGGAGGTGCTGCATCTGTAGCACTTGGACGAGCCGCGCAAAGGGGAGCTGCTCGTGGGACGAGGACGAGGAGGAGACGTAGAACATCTACACTGCCGCAACGTGCTTCATCGAGTTCCGCACCTGCGCGTTCTAGCGGTAATCCCGTGATCTATGACAATAGTATTCCTGGTTGACGCGGTAGAAATTTTTGATTTTACGCTAGTGTAGCCTACCCGTTACCCTTCAAGGGTTGCGTCCTCCGTCTCGACGTTGGTCCCTGCCGCGCTGCTAGCGGCCGAGTCGTACTTGGTGGCGACGCTCCTGATGGAGCGGACCTGCTCCTTCGAGAGCAGATCTCGGTGCGGCGGCGATCCGCCGACGATCATCGTCGCCGCAGGGTCGACCGCGCCGGTGAAGCCGACGAAGAGGTTGATGGAGCCGACCAGCATTATCGCACTGTGGGTGATCGGGCGTGATACCGGGATGTAGCTGCTGGGCAGGATCTGTAAGATCCCGCCAATTGCGATCATGCGGCCGGTGGCGATCGGCCGATCGATCGGCGAGTAGGATCTCGCCGCAGGACTCAGGCCAGTCCGGCTTTGCCCCACGATGGGCGCCACTATCGTGGAAATGGCCACGGCAGTCGCTACTATTGGCAGCGATTGATTGAATCGGGGGCGAGAGCTGGCGGCCATCTGCAGTGCGAGATGGGGGCGGATGCACATGGTTTACCCAGGTTCGCCCCCCCGAGTGTAAAGACCTACTCCCGCTAGATTAGATTGATGGAGAGCGAGTTACAGGGGCGGCGAGCTCGGCGTCTAAGCAGCGAGTCGCTTGAAGGGGTGTATGAGGGAACGTAAGTCCTCTGGATACCCTAGGGAGGTTTATATATGAGACACCTCGCTAGGGTTTACAGTTTACAACCGAACAGAATCTGGATTCGGAGGCTTTGACCTAATCCGGCTGGGCTTCGAGTATGCTTTTGGGCCTCCAGTCTCCAGTCTCCAGGCCTTCTCCCCAGTCGCATTCCAGTCGCCGTCCTACAGGCCCACTCGCGAGACCTTTGGCCCAATCGGAACGTCCTGCTGAGCATACCCCATTCGGCATATCCCTATCATTACAACTATCGTGGTATTGACCACGACAGATGCTACAGGGTAGCTTATGTAGAGGAAAGGGCAAGGCGACGTAGGAGAATCCGAGAGCGATATTGGCACAAGATATACCCAGGTTCACATCCTCTCGATGGAGGATCGCTACGTCCTGTTGTCAATCCAGTATATGATCATAGATTGGTTTACATGGAGCCACCAGAGACGGAGGAGGAAACTAGATCTAATCTTATGTGGGAGCCTCCCCCAAAGGGGTGCCCCTGGTGGCTTTATATATGCATCCAGTTAGGGTTTACAAGTGTACTAATGGGCTTTTTATTGGAGTCGTCGTCTTGGGCCTCCAGTTGGCGAGTCGCCTGGCTCCAAAATATGTCAGTCGCCGCATTCAGCGGGTCGACCCATTGTGGGATTGGCTTCAGTTGGCTCGATCCAGCTGTCGACTCCGCTTCGTGGGTATACCCCGATTGGTATTCCCCTATCAGTAGTCCCAGAGCGCGTCAGGGACTCGGCGATGACTTCAAGCCGTCGAATCGGCGTAGGCGATTCCAGGGTGGAGTCGATGGCGAGTCGTTGGCGAGCTCCTGAAATAGAGAAATAGCTCATAAAGTAGTCCATCCGCCTGGGCGAGTCAACATGCCAAACGAGTCAGTGTTGCGCGGAGTCGCCCCTTGGAGAAGTTTGACTGGCGCCTTGTTATCTTGTTGTTGTAGAAGTAGGGGCTGACGAATAACGGCCGCGTGGAGGCCACCAAATCGTCGATGATGAAGTCGTCGAGTCGGCGCAGGCAATTCCATGACAGCGAGTTAGCGATGGCGAGCCCGTGATGGCGAGTCCCTGAGCGTGGCGAGTACGTAAGGGCGAGTCCACGGTGGCGAGTCCTCGAGCGTGTTGAGTACGCGAGGGCGAGTCCGCGGTGGCGAGTCCCCGAGCTTGTGAGTACGCGAGAGCGAGTCTGCGGTGGCGAGTCCCCGAGTGTGTTGAGTACGCGAGGGCGAGTATGCGGTGGCGAGTCCCCGAGTGTGGCAAGTATGCGAGGGCGAGTCCCCGAGTGTGTTGAGTACGCGAGGGCGAGTCCACGGTGGTGAGTCCCCGAGTGTGGCGAATCTCCGAGCATGGCGAGTACGCAAGGGGCAAGTCCGCGGTAGCGAGTCTCCGAGCGTGGTGAGTACGTGAGGGCGAGTCCGCGGTGGCGAGTCCCCGAGCGTGTTGAGTACGCGAGGGCAAATCCGCGGGTGGCGAGTCCCCGAGGCTCGAGTTGGCTTGTAGAGGCGACTTGAGGTTCTTTAGAGATGCATAGTAGAGGTTGTTCTCGAGCATGGCGAGTAGCGCTCGACACTGTCTGGAGTGCGACGAGTCCGCGTAGGGAGAGTCCGCGGTGAGCGAGTCCGCGAGGGGAGAGTCCCCGAGTGTGGAAAGTCTGCGATGATTGCGAGTCCATGAGGGGAGAGTCCCAAGTGTGGCGAGTCCGTGATGAAGTTGATTGGGATATTTTTGTTCGCGAGTCTCTCGTCTTGGCCCGGGGGGCCAGTCGCATGGCGACTCCAAAGACGGCTCTCGGCTGGGCATTTTTCCTAGACGATCCGAGGCTCAGTTTGCGAGTCCTCGTCCGCAGTACTTGGCCGTGCGAGTCGCACTATCTAAGGTTGAGGAGGACATGCTGCTGTTTGTGTAGCACTGCCATTTGTCTTGGCCCGAAAGGCCAGTCGAGCAAGGCGACTCCAATGATGGCTCTCGGTTAGTGTTTTTTCGTGGACGATCTGAGGCTCGGTTTGCGAGTCCTCGTCTGCACTACTTTGCCATTGCGAGTCGCTCTTTCAAAGGTTGACAAAGACGAATTGATTTTTGCACGGGGAAGAGACACCCAGTGGTGAGTCCATGCAGCGTGGCATGCGACCCTCTCTGGCGGCTCGGACGATGAAGGTCCCTTAGTAGGCGCGGCGTACGCATTCGACGTAGCCGGAAAGAGTTGACGCGGCGGATGTATGGTCGTGCTTTAGCAAATTCGACGCGGCGGATCGGGGTCGACGCGGTGGACGGAGGTCGCGCTAGGGCGAAGTCGACGCGGCGGACATGGAGTCGACGCGCAGACGTAGGTCGCGCTAGGGCGAAGTCGACGCGGCGGACGTAGGTCGCGCTAGGGCGAAGTCGACGTGGCAGATATGGGGGTCGACGCGGCGGACGGAGGTCATGCTAGGGATAAATCGACGCGGCGGACGGAGGCCGCGCCAGGGCGAAGTCGATGCGGCAGACACGGGGTCGAGGCGGTGGACGGAGGTCGCGCTAGGGGTGAAGTCGACGCGGCGGAACACGGGGTCGACGCAGCGGACGGAGGCCGCGCTAGGGCGAAGTCGACGCGGCGGACGGAGGTCGCGCTAGGGCGAAGTCGACGCGGCGACGGGGGTCATGTTATGGCATGGTCGATGCGGCGGACACGGGGTCGACGCGGCCGACGGAGGTCGCGTTGGCGAGGTCGACGCGGCAGACACGGAGTCGACGTGGCAGACGGTGGTCACGATGGTGAGTCCACGAGCATGGCGAGCTCGCGATGGCGAGCCTCCGAGCATGGCGAGTCAGCGGCGGCCAAGTCACTGAACATGGCGAGTCCATGACTGGCGAGTCTGTGCCAGGCGATTCACCAAACGTGGCAAGTCCGCGAAGTAACCACGGTCAATTGGCGGCGATGCGCATGTATAATAAAATTAAAGTGTAAAGTTTAAGATCATAATAAAATATTATAGTCGAATCACATAGCATAGTAATCCATGCATAAGAAAGATGAAAAATCTCATTAGTCGCGGCCGCATGGAGCGTGCATTTTTTGTGCAGCTTTTTCCTCGCAAGGGACAACGCCATGTGGTGGTGATCAATGGTCAATGTACTCCGACCAGATCAACTCCTTTTTCCTTGGGACCTGATGCTTGATGCCTATGCGATCGGTCGATCAGAATTTGAGGTTCTTTGGAGCGTGGCGTCGCGGCGTGGTGATCGCGTCGCTTCCTATCGGATTGCACCGTTCGCAGATTTATTAACCGAATCTGCTGCACTGGCAGGCCACAGTCACGCGTATGATGCAGAATTTTCTTCTGGAGAGCCGGCGACTAGACTTAGCTCCTATCGAACTTGGTGGAGTGATAGCGATTTGGCGGGTCCGCCAGGCCATTATTGAAAGAGGCGTCTATGCACCCTCCATCTCGTCTCCGTGACAAAATCTAAGCTGTGTGGTGCTTATAGATCAAACAGCGATTAGATCTAAGTAAAAATATTGATTGCCACGGTAATAATACGAGCGAGATTGAAATAGAAAGATCTGATTAACCACGGCCACATGCAATACGAGCATGCTTGTTTGCATAACGGCGTATCTCTGCGAAATCGAAGGCGAGCTGATCGCACGTCCGGATGCCGGCCTTTGCCGTTTCGCGGATCATAGATCACGTCTTGGTTATCTCGGGTACTTGCACGTACAATTTTAGGAGACACTTGTATCCACAATAATTAGTAAATAGAATAAATAAACTACAATAATCATAACAAGCTTGAGTGAGGGCAGATTGTTTTATATACTAGTCTAACGCATGCTTTTTTGCAGCTCAACGCCGGCAGCCTTTTGATATGAAATTAGGGTTACCTCGGTACTTGTGCTGGATTGTACTGTATACGATTCGGAGCCAGACTTCACGGCTGGCCTTGACGTAGTGAGGATTGTCGACTGACTAATCTCGTGACCGAGATCAGCTTGGTTCAGTCGCTATAGGGCGCTGACGCACGGCTGGCCTTGACGCACGGGTGGCCCGATTCATTTTGTTTTTGAGGTGTAACAGTAGGGAAAATCCCACCGCAATTTTTTATTATTATATATGAGTATGTTACAAGGCAAAATGATCTAAGGTAGATCATAAACAGTTACAACTAACTTGTTCTAAAATGAGACAATCTATTCTATCCCTGGTCTAATTGCTGATTGAGCCAAGCTTTGAATTTCTCTTTGTATTTTCCTTTGATTCTGAATTGTATCCATCTCATTTTTTGGTAGAAAATAGCTTTCTATCTATCAAAAGTGGGTCTTTTGTCATTAAAAATCTTCTCATTTCTGCATATCCAGATACCCCAGGAAGTCAGGATAATGATCTCCATTGCAAAAGGTAGATGTAACTTTTCTTTGATGTTTGAAATAGCTTCTAATCCTGTTAGATTTGCAGTTCTGTTTCTGGAAATATGGTTCCAACATTTTTTTGCAAATGGACAATCCGAGAAAAGATGATTTGCTGATTCTTCTGAGATGCAATTGGAAGTAACACAATTGTAATCAGGAAGGTTGAAATTCTTTCTCATCAGTAGATTTCTTGTATTCAATTTGTCTAGTAATAAAAGCCAGAAAAAGAACTTGTGTTTATTTTGACAGGAGGTTGCCCAAACCCAAGAAAAGTGAGGTGGTGATGGTGAGTATCCAATCATGGCTCAGTAGGCCTTCTTAACTTCAAATTTATCTGATCCCCAAATATAGTTCCAATTATCATGGGTGTCCTCCTGAGTGTCATGCCTGAATTCCTGGCATCTTTCTTCCATGACTAAAAACTCAGAGAAAGCTTGTTGAGAGAGAGGTAGGTGGAAGTTATCTTCAAGAAATTCAGCCTGAAGGAAGTCATGAACACTGGTGTTTGTGGACTTAGCATAGGACAAAAGGTGAGGGAATTTATTCATCAAGCACTCATCCTGCCAAAGGTCAGTCCAGAAATAAGCAGATCTGCCTGATTTCGAATTGCATTTAGCCATGCCTTTAAAGTTATCAATTAATTTGATATGTGACTTCCACCAGAAAGATCCTTCCATGCTATTTCCAGGTAGTTTTCCATTTCTATAATAAGTCCCATATGAGATGTACCCATGGTATGTCCTGGTGGTTATAGAATTTGTCCAAATTTTTCAGAAGGAGTGCATTATTTTGAATCTGTAGGTTTAGTACCCCTAAACCCCCTTGATTTTTAGGACGGCAGATTTTGTCCCATGATACAAGTGCTTGTCCTTTTGCTTGCACATCTTTAGTCTTCTTTCTCCACAGACAATATCTCATATATTTAATAATTTGATCCTTGATGGCTATTGGCACCTCTAAACAACTCATATAATATAGAGGAAGTGAGGAGAGAACAGATTTGACCAGCTACAATTTTCCTCCATAATTCAAGAAATCAGCAATTCCACATAATCTTTTTTCCACTCTCTGAACAATGGGAAGAAAGTGCTCCATGGATGGCTTTGTAATGCTTAGTGGAAGCCCAAGGTAAGTAAAAGGGAGGCAGCCAGTTTGACAGTTGATTGTCATAGCAAAATGCATAAGTCTATCATTACATGTGTTTATTGGCATCATGCTAGATTTCAGGTAGTTGACTTTGAGTCCAGTGGAAATTGCAAATGTTTGAAGAAGTGCTTTCAAGCATAATAATTGAGATGCATCAGCTTTAAGTATCACCAATGTGTCATCAGCATATTGAATAACAGGGAAGTCACTGTTGGGTGGCCCCATAATAGGTGGAGTTAGAAGATTCATATGCATGGCCTTGTTTAGAACAGATTGCAGGAGGTCAGCAGTAAGGACAAATAGTAATGGTGAAAGGTGGTCTCCTTGCCTAACACCTCTTCTGCAGTAGAACTTTTTACCAGGCACACCATTAAGAAGATTTCAGAAGTTCCAGATTCAAAGATCATTTCAATCCACCTAATCCATTTTCTCCCAAATCCTCTAGCTTTAAGGATATTTATGATGGCAGAGTGGTCTACTGTATCAAAAGCCTTCTCAAAATCAAGTTTGAGAATTAAAATTTCCTCCTTTGACTTGTGGCATTGGAATAAGTATTCAAAAGCCCAACCAATGCAATCTTGAATAGATCTGTTGTTGAGAAATCCATATTGGTTTTTATGTACCAATTTTCAGAATAATAGATTGCAGTCTATTTGCAAGAAGTTTGGTAATTATTTTGAATATATAGTTCAATAGGGAGATTAGTCTGAAATCAGCCGATGATGATGGGCAAGTGACTTTAGGTATGAGAGTAATGTAAGAAGAGTTGATTCTCTCAAGGGATACTTTCTCATTGAAGAACTCATGTATCAGTAATTTGATATCATATCCAATGATAGACCAACAACTTTTGATAAATTCATTATTAAAACCATCAGGACTAGGTGACTTGTCATTTGGTAGATCAGTGATAACCTCCTCAATTTCCTTGTCAAGAAAAGGTTTTTCAAGTGAATTCTTCATCTCATCAGTCATTCCATTACCATAGAAATCTGCAAGGTTATAGTGCATCTCAGTTTTGGCCGATGTACCCATTCTTGCCCTGAAGTCATTCCAAAGGATATCAGCCTTGTCATAGTGATTTGTGAATTCCTGTCCAGATTCATTCTTGATCATAGATATATAGTTGTGTCTGTAACTAATGGTAGCTTTGGAATGGAAGAATTTAGTGTTTTCATCCCCAAGTTTTACCCATTTAATTTTCCCTCTTTGTTTCCAATAGGTGTTTTGGTTCTGAAGAATATGGGATTTCAGGATATCTCTGAGGTGCCATTCATGTATGGTTAATGTTCTAGATTCTTCAAGTAGGTCCAGGAGATCAATGGTGTCATTCACCTTAGCAATCTGGTCCTTTAAGCAAGGTAACTGTTTTGCCCAAATCTTGATGCCTCTCCTCACATTTTTCAACTTGGCACAAATTCTTTTTGCCATGTCTTGATAATTCACAGGTATATTCCAAGCATTTTGTACAATCATCTTAAAATCAGAATGATGAAGCCAGTAATTTTCAAATCTAAAGATTTGTGCCTTGGGGATTGTAGTTCCAATTGATATGACACAGGGAAGATGATCAGAAGTAGGTTTGGATAGTGGAGTAACCATAGTGTATGGGTATTTGGTTGTCCAAGAACTAGATGTAAAAAACCAGTCCAATCTTTCCAGGAGTGGATCTTTTTGCATGTTACTCCATGTGAATTTTCTACCCTTTAGTGGCAACTCAATAAGGCCCAGGTTGCAGATAGCATCATTGAAGAGCATAGTTTCATTAACATCTCCCCCACTTTTATTTCCATCAGTGAGACTTCTGATAAGGTTAAAATCACCTAACACTAGCCAATCCATACTATCAGGCATAGTGATGTTTGAAAACTAGTCTAAGAAATCCATCTTTCTATCATTTTGACAGGGACCATAGATATTAGTAAGAGTCCAGGAATCATCTGATAATTGAGAGGTGAATGTGACAGAAGTTGAGAAATCATTTTGAAAAGCCCTAGTACCATTAAATAATGTACTGTTCTAGATGGTAATAATTCCTCTAGATGCACCAATTGATGGTAAGAAATCAAAGCTGCCATACTTGTTTGGACAGAATTTTTTTAGATAATTGATATCAAAGTTTTCTCTCTTGTTTTCTTGGAGACAAATAATGTCACATTCAGATTCCATGATCTTGCTTTTTAGTGCCAACCATTTTCTCAGAGTTAATTCCCCTGAGGTTCCAGTTCAGAATCTTCCAGTTTCTGTTGTTACTCATTTAAAAACCAATTGGGTGAGCATTAGGGTGACACAAAATTTGTAGTCACACAAACAAGACTGAACATATCATAGGATACTGAATTCATAAATATGTCCAACAGCAAATAGTTCTACAACAACTCATAACAGACATGAAAAGTAACTGGTCCAGTCACAAAAGGATAGATTTTTGTAATCATTAACCACATTATTTAGGTGCTTTCTTCTTAGACTGTTGTCCACAAGATTCAGCAGCACCTCCCTTCTTCTTGCTTGGAAGGTATTGTTCTGGACCAGTCTTCTTCGGTCCAAGCTTTCCAGGTGGCTTAATGATCAGTTCATTGATCCTGCCCTTCTTCAGCAATCTTTTCTCAAGTTCACCCTCCTTAACCTTGCAAAATGAATCAGCAAGATTCTTAACAACCTTATTACTGAGACATGGTGGAGCAGCATTGCGAGAGAGACAATTATGATCAGAGCAATTCAAATGGATTTTAAAACCCCCATTTAGTTCCACAATTCTGGGGCTCCTTCTCACCTCAGATTCCACCAATGGTTCTTTACCCCTCCTCCTCTTTGCAGGTGCATTTGGCACCATCATGCTTGATGGGGACTCATTCAGACAATGGGGAGGAATCTGTCCAACACATTCATCAGGTATAATGAAGGTGAAAGTAGATTCATCAGTAATTGCTTCCTTAATAATCTCCCGTAATGGAGATGTGAGAAATGTCTAGTCCAACTGAATTTCTCAGGAGTGATGAGCATTAGAGTGATAAAATTAAACCAACTTACAGGAATGTCACATTGCAGTTTTCCTTTGTCAGGTGAGGGATTCATGTGTGGAGCAAAGAATTTGTCCCAAAGTTCAAGACCTTGCTTTGAGAAAGAATTCCTAGCAGAAAGCATCTCAGATGTATTGACAAAAGGAATAATGGCCATTCCAACTTGAAGGTGTGCCTCATTTGGAGAGAGGAGATTAGTGTCCTCCATCATCCAGTCATCCTACATGTTACCCTCATCATCTCGGATGGTGTCCTCATCCACATCTTGGTAATTCTGCAGAATGTTAAGCAGTCCTTCCCCCATGCCCACATCCAGATTAGCATCAGCAATATTTTGTTTCACTTCTATATCCTCAGCTCCATGGACAGATGCCCTGTCACTGTCAGATGAAACATTTGCAACAGGGATAGACCCAGTAACAGCACTGTCAGCCTCCTGAGGAGGAAAATTCTGGTTGTCAATGGGCATGTCAACTCCTTTAGCAAAAACAGGTCCTTGGACAGCATTCCAGTTGCCCCAGCCAGCATTATTCTGAGGGGCAGGTTCAATCCATTGATCCCATCCACCAATGTCTCCTTCAGGTGGTGGAGGAGGAGGTGGAGAAGGGGGTCCAAAAATGGGTCCCACCACAAGTAAAGGGTGTGGGTCAGCACCATCATCAGGTAGTGGGTCCTCATCAGGTGGGCCCCCCCCCCCCAGGAGATTGATGTGCAAAATTTCCACAGAAAAGGTCCATGATTCAGTGTCCACCAGGTCCCCAATGGTGAATCTAACACTTTTAGGAACATCTAAGAGGTCAGTGACTCTGAGCTTAGGAATGATCCTGCCCTTGTGCTCAGGGTCCCTCTCCCAGAGCAGAACTTTACCAATATTAGAGAAAATAGCATTCAGGTCGTCATGATGCCAGTGATAAAGTGGAGGACCCAGTAGCATAACCCAACATTCATTGTTGAACTGAGTCCTACACTAGTTGATTCCTTCATTATGCCTATCAAATGAAATAGCAACATCTTGGAAGGGAATATGACCCGCAGCAATTAACCGGTCATGGTCACTGACATTTGCAAATTGAACATATGCAGAAACCAAATGGGCAATCTTGAATATCACGAAATTCAACATGTGCATCATTGATAACGAAAACTTGCAACACATCCCTGATATTACCAAAAGGCACTGGACCAGGAGGAAGGAGATGGATGTGCGCAATGGCATACTGTTCATGTGCCCTTGGTCGGCGAGGAACCACCACCCTTTTGACCTGATTCCTGCCAGCCACCTGGATAATCTCGAAGCCATGGGGAAGAAATGGTTGAGGGTCAAGTGGAATGTTGGCCATTGCGTCGGTGGTTGTCGCCGGCGACGAGCAGAGCAAGGCAGTCGGGGTTTCTCCAGGCGAGGGAGTTGAGGAGACAGGGGTTTCGACCGAATTAATTTTTTGGGCAAGAATAAAATCCTTAAGACAATCGTACACCTTGGGCCACGAAACTTGCGGTGTGACATGGGCCTTGAACCAATGCAGGTAAGATTTGTCGGGCCAGGGACAAGAAGGGAAAGTAGGGAATTTCAAAAATGGTAGTAGACCAGGCAAATTAATTGTAGAAGATTTGTTGACTGCAGTTGATTTCGCCTCCTTAATACCATTACCGTTGATCACAATTTCCGCAAATGATGTACCCGGTACTACACGAGTAATGTCACCTTTATTTTGACCGTTATTGCATGGGGCAGGTGACGTCGAAGAACCAATACGATCAAAAACAGATGATTTATTTTTTCTTTTGTATGAAACAAAAGTCCAATCCTTGTCCAATTCTTTGTAATATTCTTTCTCTTCGAATTTCCAATTTGGGCCTCCATCACCCGAAAGTTTGATCTTCAGGATGAACGACTCATCAGAGAAAGAACCAGAATTATATATTTCAAATCCCACAGCACGTGATGCAACCGAGAATCTAAAGGTTCTGTCTTGGAGTATTTTGACTTGAAATTTTGATGCATGACCCCCAAAACATGCTTGAAGAACAATACCAATAGTATGAATATCAATCTTAAAATTTGCACGACCAAATGAACCAACAAGGAAGAAAGATCTTCTGCGAAAACCTCCTGAGAAATTAATGTGGTGTCCAAATTTTTTGAACATATTATCCTCAAACTTCAGCCCTTTAGAAAAATCCACCGAAAAAACCGTTGTGTTTGGTTGATGAAGTGGGCACATCAAAGATCTGATCACCCACCACCACTCTTTTTATGACAAGATCCAAGATAATACCTGAGGAAACTTTCTCATTTTGAAGAAGGAATCTAGCATCAATAACCACCTTGTCACGATTAAGTAACACAACCCGCTTAGCAAGAGTATACAGGACCAGAAAACCAGGTGCATTGTCCAAAACATCAGAAGGCAAGGTAGAGCTAGTAACATGCCACATAAGTTTCAAATCATCACTCTTGCACTCATGAACATGAGAAGTCCCAAGAAAAACAGATGTTGGTGGCAAAATATCATTGATCCTTGCAAGGTGAGAGGGGAACCTCTCCACAGAACCAATCATGAGAACCTCCCCATTTTCCAAACTTCTACCTTCCAGTGGTGAACCATTGGCATTGAGAATGACCAGCCAGCGATTGTCCGAGAGAATAAGTGATCCAACGAGGAACTTACCATCGGTGGAGCTTCCAGAATAGGTGATTTTCCAGCCACCACTAGATGAATCCAGTGAGTGAGAGCCCATGAGTATGTGTGCGATGGCGCCGGAGTGGCACCGGCGAGTGCCGGTGGGATGGGCCTCAGAGAGGCATGCCTTGGAAATCGTGCGGGTGCGGTTGCTCTTTTCATAAGGTTAAAGTGAACAAACTATGGAGTATATGCTTGACAAAGTATAAGTTGGAAATTTCATTTCCCTTGAATTCCGTGGCCTGATTCATGCGTCAGGCCACCCGTGCGTCAGCGCCCTATAGCGACTGAACCAAGCTGATCTTCGGTCACGAGATTAGTCAGTCGACTCCAGTTCTTTCTTGCCTCGAGCTCTGTCTCGCGAAAATAAATCGCTTCACGCCGAGATGTTGATGATGAATTAGAGGATCCCGCCCGGATCATCACCTCCAAGCACCGCTTGCCCCACGGTGGGCGCCAACTGTCGTGGTATTGACCACGTCAGATGCTACATGGTAGCTTATGTAGAAAAAAGGGCAAGGCGACGTAGGAGAATCCGGGAGCGAGATTGGCACACGATGTACTCGGGTTCACGTCCCCTCGATGGAGGATCGCTACGTCCTGCTGTCAATCCAGTATATGATCATAGATTAGTTTACATGGAGCCGCCGGAGGCGGAGGGGGAGACTAGATCTAATCTTATGTGGGAGCCTCCCCCAAAGGGGTGCCCCTGGTGGCTTTATATATGCAGCCAGTTAGGGTTTACAACTATACTAATGAGCTTTTTATTGGAGTCGTCCTCTTGGGCCTCCAGTTGGCGAGTTGCCTGGCTCCAAAATACGGCAGTCGCCGCATTCAGCGAGTCGACCCGTTGTGGGATTGGCTTCAGTCGGCTCGATCCAGTTGTCAACACCGCTTCATGGGTTTACTCCGATTGGTATTCTCCCATCAAAGAAAGCAAAAGAAAACTAAAAACAAAGATGCTCCAAGAACAACACATAGTGCATAAGGTAATAAATATAAAGTGTCTTGAAAGAAGACTTGAGATTATTGATGAAGAAGGGGATGCCTTGGGCATCCCTAAGATTTGACCTTTGTACTTATTAAATATTTCTTGGGGTGACACGGGTGGCATCCTCAAGCTTGAGATTTTGTCCATACTTCATCTTATCACATCATTCTCTCCCTACACTTGAAAACTTCCTTCGTACAAAACTTCACACAATCTTTATTAGCAACATTAGTGTATTCAAAATAATGATCCTTTGGGTTCAGTTTCAACTCAAGTAAATCATCCATTAAAACATAAGCTACTGTAGCAAAAAAAAAATTAAAATATCGAGTGATCTAAGAGAACTCAAAAAGAAACCGATTAAGAGGCAAATGCAAATAATGGCAGAAATCTGTCAAAACAGACCAGCAGGTGAAGACCGATTAAAAAATCTTATGTTGCTCAAATCGAAAAGTGAAAAACTAACGAAAGTTGGGTAATAACCTGGGGCATAAGCAAAAAAAATTACAGCTCAATCCGACGTACTGAGATTTTTCATGATTGCTTACAGTGAAGCACAAAAATCTGTTTCGGGACAGCAACTTTCCCATGTCTTACTTCCCTCTCATTAGAGGTTATTCTTGGCACAAAAACCAAACAAAAAGGATAAGAAGAGGTTATTATAGAGGCAGTAACTTTCAAGACTCAACAAAACAAAAATAAACTGAAAGTAAAAATATAATGGGTTGTCTCCCAAAAGCTCTTTCTTTATAGCCATTAAGATAGGCATGATAATTTCGATGATGCTCACATAAGAAATATGAATTGAAGTAAAAGAGAGCATCAAGAAGCAAATATGGAACAAATTTAAGTCTAACCCACTTCCTATGAAAAATAATCTTGTAAAGAAACAAGTCATGAAAGCACAAAGCAACAAGCATAGGAAAGCAAAACAAGTGCAACTTCAAAATTTTCAACATAAAGAGGGGAAACTTAATATTGTTGAGATACATAAAACCATGTTTCCCTCTCTCATAATAACTTTCAGTAGCATCATGAATAAAATTAACAATATAAATATCACATAAAACATTCTTATCATGAGCAATATGCATAAAATAATTATTACTCTCCCTATAAGAATAGTCATTCTTATTAATCATAGTGGGAGAAAATTCAACAAAATAGCTATCATTATTATTCTCATCACCATAAT
Source organism: Avena eriantha (assembly GCA_910589775.1). Taxonomy (NCBI): domain Eukaryota; kingdom Viridiplantae; phylum Streptophyta; class Magnoliopsida; order Poales; family Poaceae; genus Avena; species Avena eriantha. Next base: position 390,981,018 of record OU342740.1, on the reverse strand, counting down.
CATCAAATATAGGAGGCATATTGTAATCATAATTAATTTTCTCCTCAATGGTAGGTGGACTGAAAATATCATATTCATCATTGTAATCATCATATATTAGAGGTATAGTATCATCATAAGAAATAGGACAGTTATGTTCCAAAGTGTGTTCATTTGTAAACATATCATCATTGGAAGGAACATAGATGGTACTAATAGTAAAAAAAATATTAACATCATCGTTTTCAGAATTGGTACTGAAGAGATTTTCAATATCAAAAGTAGTGTGCTTTTCCCAATCATGATCACTACTATAGGTAACATGCATAGGAACATCGTCGAGTTCAGACTCATCAAAAACTATAATAGGAGCAACATGCTTAGGGGAAAATATTGTTTCCTCCCTCCTTTTACTCCTCCTCTTCTTATTTTTCTTCTTCTCTTTAGGAGGGAGAGGCTTGAAAGGAAGCTTCTCCATATACCCTGGTTTATTGTCAGAGACAATAGAAGAAACTTTGGAGGATTCCTCCTTTTCATTAATAAGAACAAAACACATATTAGTCCTATCATATTTTGGTAAAATCTCATATTTTATAATATTTTGTATGTAAGTATTTGTGTGGCAATTATCAATAAATATGACAACCATGCAGGACGCTATTCATATCAAAAGCACTCATATCTACCAAAGAAGTTTTTCTTGATAACTCTTCACACCCCAAAAATAATATGAGTTCATCATGTTGATTAGGAGTGATCATGTTATCACACTACAAACCTGCAGTACTCATTGGATTAGAAGGGCTATTATTATGGCCTGAGCATTGAAAATTGAAATGACCCACTTCAAAGCAAAGTTCACAAATAAAAGGATAGAGGGCACAAACGTTTTTACCAAGATCATTTAGAGCCCTATACCACGTTCTAGTTTTTTCGTTCCTGTGGGTGATACAATATTCTTCTTCAATTTAATTCTTTTCACAAGGTCTATGTACTCCACAAAAATTAACATGCTTATAAGAAATAGTACTTTCAGAGTTTGAGCATGTTTATTGCTATCATTAATAATAATTTCATTTTTCATGCAAGTGTCTTTAAAAGGCTCATGATACATGTCCCATTTTCCTTTAGGAGCATTAATATGAGAAGCGAAGTCTCTACAACAATCAACAAGAATTTGAGGATCAAGACCATATTTAGCACTAAGCTCTTGAAAGTCAGCAGTTTCAGTGAAAGACTTAATGCAATCATACTCATAGTTTATACCTGGTTCTTTACCTTTGTCGTTATCCCAATCTTTGGTATTTCTTTGAATTGTTTCAAGAAGATCCCACTTAGCTTTAACCTCCTTCCTTGTGAAGGATCCCTCTACACAGGTATCTAGGTAGTCCTTGTAATGTCCTGAAAGCTTGCATAAAAATTATTAATAACAATATTAAAGGGGAGCTCATGAATGGGACATTTGAGCATTAGTGACTTCAATCTCCCCCATGCTTGGGCAATACTTTCTCCATCATGAGGATGAAAATTATAAACATAATTACTATCTTTATGAATTTCATGAGGAGGATATAATTTAGAGTAAAAGAGAGATTCAAGTTCCTTCCACTCTAAATGATGAGGATTTTCTAGTAGCTCATACCACTCCATTGCTTTGCCCTTAAGTGATAAAGAGAATAGCTTCCTCTTAACTTGGTTCATTGAAATACTTGCACACTTGAACAACTCGCATAATTCATGTATAAAGAGTAAATAATCACCAGGAAGGACAATTCCATCTCCAAAATAACAGTTATTCATAACACGTTCAACGATTTCCATAGGTATTTTAAAAGGGATGCTTTCAGTATGTGGATTTAAAATATCACAAGTATCATTAGAATTACCACATATGGGAGATAAAGTATCATCAGAGCAAATTTTCTCCTCTAAAGCTGGGGAACTAAAAAGATCATTTTCATAAAAACTAACTTTCCCAAGCTTAAACGTTTCCATAGCATTAGTAACAAAGGTGTTCAAAAAATTCATACTAATAACATTGCTATTAGCATGCAAAGAAAGTTCCATGGTTTTTTTTAATTTTCTTTCCAAACCATTCATGTTCTACCTCAAGAAAAATACTAAAAATCTCTCTAATTTTGTTGTTGTTTTCCATTAAGCCTAACTAGTGAAAATAAAAACAAGAAACAAAAAGATATAATTGCAGAATCTAAAGGAAATAACTTCGATCACTCACACACTAGCAACAGTACTAGAAGATAGCTTAGTAGCTAGAGGATGTGAGTACCTTTTACCTTAGCTCCTGATGTCTACGCATGCTCCTATTCTTGTATACAGTGTTGGGCCTCCAAGTGAAGAGATTTGTAGAATAGCAACAAGTTTCCCTTAAGTGGATTGCCCAGGTTTATCGAACTCAGGGAGGAAGTGGTGAAAGGTATCCCACTCAAGCAACCCTGCAATCAAGATACATGAAGTCTCTTGTGTCCCCAACACACCCAATACACTTGTCAGGTGTATAGGTGCACTAGTTTGATGAAGAGATAGTGAAATACAAGTAATATGGACGATTATAAGTGGTAATTGCAATCTGAAATAAGAGTGGCAGCAAGCAAACATGTAACAGGACTGATGGTAAGTGGTGTTTCAATGCTTAGAAACAAGGCCTAGGGATAATACTTTCACTAGTGGACACTCTCATATAAATATCTTCTCTTCATTATGCAACCCTGAACTACTCTCCGGTTGGATGATGTAGGGCTATAACAGCACACCTTAAAGTTCACATTCCCCATCTAGATAACCCCTCACTGTCACCTTGAGCGCTAAATGGTTCCAACAAACACCACAATCTCATAGATACATCCAACTCATGTTATACTCATGATAAGTATTTTTGTAACCTTAGCCAAAGTGCCACACGGTGTGCACACTGTCAACTTCACACATGTGGGGATAAGCAGAGATTAATTAAAGCACTTGAGTAGCAGAATAGATCTCATGATCTCATAAGATCACGCATAGAGAGAGATGAACACATAGCTACCAGTAGAGCCCTTAGCCTCGAGAGAGAACTACTCCCTCCTCATCATGGGAGTCAGCAACGACGATAGAGATGGCAGTGGAGTCAATGGAGATGTCTCCAGGGGAACTTCCCCATCATGGCAGGGTGCCGGAAAAGAGACTTCTGTCCCCTGAATATCCTCTTCGGTGGCGGCAACGCTGCGGAACTTTTCGTGGAATACTTATCTGGTACTTAGGGTTTTCGACCCGGGGGGCTTTTATTGGCGAAAAAGCGATGCTAGAGGTGGGCCAGGGTGGCCACACCACCTGGTGGCACGGCCAGGGGGACCCGCGCCACCCTAGGGTGTGCCTGCCTCCTGGCTCCCCTCTGTCTCCCCTTTGGACTCTATGTCATGTCAGGAAAAATAGGAACTTCAAGCTTTGTTTCATCCAATTCCGAGAATATGTCTTTACTAGCTTTTTTGAAACCAAAAACAGCAAAAAATAGGCAACTGGCACTGTGGCATCTTGTTAATAGGTTAGTTCCAGAAAATGTATAAAAATACCTCAAAGTGTGAACAAAACATAAGAAAGTAGATATAAAACAAGCATGGAACATCGAAAATTATAGATACGTTTACGACGTATCAAGCATCCCCAAGCTTAACTCCTGCTCGTCCTCGAGTAGGTAAGTGATAAAAAGAATAATTTTGATGTGACATGCACCATCTTAATCTTGATCAAGGTATTTGTAAAACATTGATAGCTGGGATCATAATACTCTAACATAGACATGCAAGATATAGTTCTAACAATAAAACATAGCAACTATGTTGTAACATGAAAAGGTACAAACAAAGGATTCATGAATAACAATGCTTTGAAAGACTTTTGTTTGTTTCACATATAGAAAACATAATAAGAATGGTATTCACATTGTCCCTCATGGGATAGCAAAACATGAATGCATAGGACACCTTCAAAGTTCATAAGGGTGACTAGATACAATTAATTTAAGAACAAGCAATATCAAAGTTATGAATCAATCAACAAGTTTTGGGACAATGCATATTAAACTAAGAATGACCACTATGCTCTCTTAATAGGTGCATAATGATAGAAGATGGAGACTCAACATAAAAGTAAAAAAAGAAAGGCCCTTCATAGAAGGAAGCAGGGATTCAAGTTTCATAAAGAGCTTCCAAAAATTATGGTAATTATTAGCTTTCAGCTCTCATTGCCCCTATCATAAGCATATTTAGGTGATTAAGGTTAAAGTGACACAAATATGAGGATATGCTTGACAAGTTATAAGTTGAAAATCTCATGCCCCTTGCTTACGAGTACCGAACCTCATTCTACTCAACTTTAGTCACGAGTAAGTTCTTGTCATTGTAAGTACATGTGTATCATAGAGAACCGCCAATGGGGTACCCCTTTCCCCATGATACATGAGCTATCCCATATCAAAATGACAAGGCAACAGACAATGAGCATCTCAGCGATATTTTTATTTGCTATTTGCATAGGTTTTTATTGAGGATGCTTCACATAATACTCACTATGGTTATGCTGCAAGTTTCCACCATGATTAGGCATGGCTTAGGCTAGCCGCCCAGGCGTTTTTCTAACACACATACAAACTCCATGAGCTTACAAGCTCCCATTTTATTTCACACCACTGGGATCCATAAACAAAAGAACATGATATCAACTGAATAATAAGTGCAATGTTGAAAGCGTTCCCCATGGTACATGGTTATGCTAATTCTCAACTTATAAAGCGCAAGCATATACGCAACATAGATGGATAGAATGGTTCAAGTTTATTAAGTGCAAGAAAGTAAAGTGTTCCATCAAGTTTGTGAGAGCTTTAATCACTAATTTTCACATAACAAGTTTAATTCGGAAGGTAGATAAAAACATGAATATACTTAGGATAGCAATAATGCTAATAGGTAGGTATGGAGGACTCTTTGGAATAACTTGGTTTTATTTGGAGTTGGATGCATGAGTGGAACTCATACTTGGTACATGTGGAGGCTAGCAAAAGACTGGGAGCAACCAACTAAGAGAGCAGTGATGGCCATAATCATGCAAAGCGACAAAACATTATTAGTTAAAGCATAAAGTGATATTACCAGTCAAAAACTAAATGATAATAGAGGCTATGGTGACTGGTGTAGTCTTAACATGGTGTAAGCATGCACCAAGTCGACCCAAATAAAGCATCAAAGGAGAATACCACAATATTATGCTTTTGTATGCTAAAACAACGCATGATTCTTTCAAGGCACGTTGAGAAATCTCAATTGTTTGGAACAAGTCATGCTACAGAAATAATCACTAAGCATAAAGTCAAAGACATATCAAACATGACATGATAAAGTCTAGACCATAGTCAAAACAAGCTCCTTTTGTACCACTTATAAGCATGAAACTTCCTACTCTTTTCCAACACAAATCAACTTATTTGAAACTATGTATGAATGAGGGGGTCCAACCATATTTTTTAATCAAACCAAACAAAAGAAAACTAAAAATAAAAATGAAGACGCTCCAAGAACAACACAATTGTGCATGAAACAATAAAAATGAAGTGTTCGAAAAAAACCCTGATATTTTTATTGATGAAGAAGGGGATGCCTTGGGCATCCCCAAGCTTTGACGCTTGTACTTCTTGAATATTTCTTGGGGTGACACGGGTGGCATCCCCAATCTTGAGCTTTTGTCCATCCTTCATCTCATCACATTATTCTTCCCTACACTTGAAAATTTCCTTCATAGAAAACTTCACACAACCTCCATTAGCAACATTAGTGTATTGAAGATAATAAGTATTTGGGTTTAGTTTCAACACACTTAAAACTTCCAATAAAACACATGCTACTGTAGCAACTCCTTCTAAAAGCTCGAGTGATCAAAGAGAACTCAAAGAGAAAGAGGTTAAGAGGCAAATGCAAATAATGGCAGAAATCTGTCAAAACAGTCCAGCAGGTAAATAGAAGACCTTCTGTTGCTCAAAGAGAAAAGTGATAAACTAACGAAAGTTAGATAACAACCTGGGGCAGAAGAATAAAAAATTACAGCTCAATCCGACGTACAGAAATTTTTCACGATTTTTTACAGTGAAGCACAAAAATCTGTTTCGAGACAGCAACTTTTCCAAGTCTTACTTCTCTCTCATTAGAGGTTATTCTTGGCACAAAAACCATGCAAAAAGGATAAGGAGAGGTTATTATAAAAGCAATAACTTCCAAGACTCAACAAAAGAAAAACTGACTGAATAATAATTTGGGTTATCTCCCAATAGTGCTTTTCTTTAACGCCTTTGAGCTAGGCATGATAATTTCAATGATGCTCTCATAAGAAATATGAATTGAAGTAAAAGAGAGCATCAAGAAGAAAATATGGAACAAATTTAAGTCTAGCCCACTTTCTATGAAAAATAATCTAGTAAAGAAACAAGTCATGAAAGCACAAAGCAACATGCATAGGTAAGCCAAACAAGTGCAACTTCAAAATTTTCAACATAAAGAGGGGAAACTTAATATTGTGGAGACACATAAAACCATGTTTCCCTCTCTCATAATAACTTTCAGTAGCATCATGAATAAAATTAACAATATAACTATCACATAAAACATTCTTATCATGAGCCACATTCATATAATCATTATTACTTTCCACATAAGCATATTTATTCTTATTAATTACAGTGGGAGAAAATTCAACAAAATAGCTATCATTATTATTCTCATCACCATAATCATCAATTATAGGAGGAATATTGTAACCATAATAAGTAATAGAATAGCTCTGTTCCAAAATGTGTTCATTTGTAAACATATCATCATTGGAAGGAACATGGATAGCACTAATAGTACAGCAATTATTAATATCATCATTTCCAGAATTGGTACCAAAGAGATTTTCAATATCAAAAGTAGTGTGCTTTTCCCAATCATGATCACTACTATGTTAGGTAATAGGCGTAAGAACATCATCGAGTTCAGACTCATCAAAAACTATAATAGGAGCAATGTGCTTAGGGGAAAATACCGTTTCCTCCCTCCTTTTACTCCTCCTCTTCTTCTTTTCCTTCTTATCTTTAGGAGGGAGAAGCTTGAAAGTAAGCTTCTCCATATACCCTATTTTATTGTTAGACACAATAGAAGAAACTTTGGAGGAATCCTCCTTTTCATTAATAAGAACAAAACACATATTAGTCCTGTCATATTTCGCTAAAATCTCATCTTTTATAATATTTTGTATGTAAGTATTTGTGTGGAAATCAACATAATAAAGATGACAACCATGCAGGATGCTATTCATATCAAAAGCACTCATATTTAGCAAAGAGGTTTTTTTGATAACTCTTCACACCGCAAAAGTAATGTAAGTTGATCATGCTGATTAGGAGTGATCATGTCATCACAATACAAACTTGCAGTACTCATTGGATTAGAAAGGCTATTATTATGGCCTCAGCATTGAAAATTGAAATGACCCACTTCAAAGCAAAGTTCACAAATAAAAGGATAGAGGGCACAAACGTTTTTACCAAGATCATTTAGAGCCCTATACCACATTCTAGTTTTTTCATTCCTGTGGGTGATACAATATTATTCTTCAATTTGATTCTTTTCACAAGGTCTATGTACTCCACAAAAATTAACATTCTTATAAGAAATAGTACTTTCAGAGGTTTGAGCACGTTTATTGCTATCATTAATAACAATTTCATTTTTCATGCAAGTGTCTTTAAAAGGCTCATGATACATGTCCCATTTTTCTTTAGGAGCATTAATATGAGAAGTAAAGGCTCTACAACAATAAACAAGAATTTGAGGATCAAGACCATATTTATCACTAAGCTCTTGAAAATCGGCAGTTTCAGCGAAAGACTTAATGCAATCATACGCATAGTTTATACCTAGTTCTTTACCTTTGTCGTTATCCCAATCTTTGGTATTGCTTTTAATTGTTTCAAGAAGATCCCACTTAGCTTTGACCTCCTTACTTGTGAAGGATCCCTTTAAATAGGTATCTAGATAGTCCTTGTAATGTCCTGAAAGCCTTGCATAAAAATTATTAATAACAATATTACTGGGGAGCTCATGAATGGGACAGTTGAGCATTAGTGACTTCAATATCCCCCATGCTTGGGCAATACTTTCTCCATCATGGGGATGAAAATTATAAATATAATTCCTATCTTTATGAATTTCATGAGGAGGATAAAACTTAGAGTAAAAGAGAGATTCAGGTTCCTTCCACTCCGAATGATGAGGATCATTTAGTAGCTCATACCACTCCCTTGCTTTGCCCTTAAGTGATAAAGAGAATAGCTTCCTATTAACTTGGTTCATTGAAATACCTGCACACTTGAACAACTCGCATAATTCATGTATAAAGAGTAAATGATCACCAGGATGGACAGTTTCATCTCCAAAATAACAGTTATTCATAACGCGTTCAACAATTTCCATAGGTATTTTAAAAGTGACGCTTTCAGTATGTGGATTTAAAATATCACAAGTATCATTAGAATTACCTCATATGGGAGATGAAGTATCATCGGAGCAAATTTTCTCCTCTAAAGCTGGGAACTAAAAAGATCATTTTCATAATAACTAGCTTCCCCAAACTTAGGCGTTTCCATAGCATTAGTAACAAAGGTGTTCAAAAAATTCACACTAATAACATTGCTATTAGCATGCAAAGAAAGTTCCATGGGTTTTTTAATTTTCTTTTCAAACCATTTATGTTCTACCTTAGGAAAAATACTAAAAAGCTCTCTAATTTTGTTGTTGTTTTCCATTAAGCCTAACTAGTGAAAATAAAAACAAGAAACAAAAAGATATAATTGCAGAATCTAAAGGAAATAACTTCGAGCACTCACACACCAGCAATAGTACTAGAAGATAGCTTAGTAGCTAGAGGATGTGAGTACATTTTACCTTACCACCGTGGCAACGGCGCCAGAAAATAGCTTGATGTCTACGCACCCTTCTATACTTGTAGATAGTGTTGGTCCTCCAAGTGCAAAGGTTTGTAGAACAACAGCAAGTTTCCCTTAAGTGGATCACCCAAGGTTTATCGAACTCAGGGAGGAAGTGGTCAAATGTATCCCTCTCAAGCAACCCTGCAATCAAGATACAAGAAGTCTCTTGTGTCCCCAACACACGCAATACACTTGTTAGGTGTATAGGTGCACTAGTTCGGCGAAGAGATAGTGAAATACAAGTAATATGGATGATTATAAGTGGTAATTGCAATATGAAATAAGAGTGGCAGCAAGCAAACATGTAACAGGACTGATGGTAAACGGTGTTTCAATGCTTAGAAACAAGGCCTAGGGATCATACTTTCACTAGTGGACACTCTCATATAAATATCTTCTCTTCATTATGCTACCCTGAACTACTCTCCGGTTGGATGTTGTAGGGCTATAACAGGACACCTTAAAGTTCGCATTCCCCATCTAGATAACCCCTCACTGTCACCTTGAGCGCTAAATGGTTCCAACAAACACCATAATCCCATAGAGACATGCAACTCAAATTATACTCATGATAAGTATTTCTGTAACCTTAGCCAAAGTGTCACACGATGTGCACACTGTCAACTTCACACACGTGGGGATAAGCAGAGATTAATTAAAGCACTTGAGTAGCAGAATAGATCTATAGATTACAAAGCTCATGATCTCATAAGATCACGCATAGAGAGAGAGATGACCACATAGCTACCAGTAGAGCCCTTAGCCTTGAGATAGAACTACTCCCTCCTCATCATGGGAGTCAGCAACGGCGATGGAGATGGCAGTGGAGTCGATGGATATGGCTCCGGGGGCACTTCCCCGTCCCGGCAGGGTGCTGGAACAGAGACTTATGTCCCCTCAAATCTCCTCTTCGGTGATTAACAAGATGATCAAGGTTTCCTCATCATGGACATTGGATGTTGTTAATAACAAGGTCACAACATTGGTGGAATGATGTGATGAACATTCATCCAAAGTATAGCATTACGATCAAAGTCATTATGTTTATATTGCTATAACATCATACGAAGTAATCTTAGTCCTTAGACCATGAGATCATGTTAATTGCTAACATCGGAAGAGTAACTTGATAACATCAAACGTCACACCGTAAAAAGGTAACTATAAAGGTGGGTTCAGATACTCTGAAGGTGTTATGTTGAGGCTCATGGATCAAGAGTGGAATTTTTCAATCCCGATGACAGATAGATATACTCTGGGCCCTCTCGGTGATATCACATTAAGATAGCTTGCAAGCAAGTGATGTGATCACTATAATGTTATATCACGGGAACGAGAAAAGAGTGCATGTCGATAACGAGATCAAACTAGGTATTTGGATACCGATGATCGAATCTCGGATATGTAATATATCACGAGACAAGGGGATTTAGTTACGACATTAAAGGTTCACACGATCACAAGAGTCATCGTTGAATATGTGGGAGTCAGTACGGATCTCCAGGTCCCGCTGATGATTATGATCGGAGAGGGGTCTCGATCATGTCTGCATTATTGGCGAACCGTAGGGTGACAAACTTAAGGGATACTGACACCATTTAGGATCAAATATGTTTCAGATAAAGATTAAGAAAGCGCTAGAATCATTTCAATGGAAACCGTAATTGTTTTGTGTGAAATTGCTGAAACTGGTTCTGCATGTGATATTGAAATGTTGCAGGGAGTTTTATGTGAATGTTTGTTAATTAAAGTAATTAACAAAATTCTGAATAAAATAAATAAAAGTGTTTTATTTAATGAGAGCTTGCATTAAATTTGGTGGAAATTTAATGCATGTGAGTGGACATGAGTGGAGGTGTGTGTGTTTATGTGAGTGGGAGCTCCACCCACATGAATGAGGGAGAGGTGGGGGCACCCACCATCACCGACGCCATGCCCCCTTGGGCTACCCCCTCTCCTATATAAGGAGCACCTCCTCCTACTATCGTCTTGCCCCACCTCCTCGTGAAGGTTCTCTTCTCCCTCTAGTTATTCCCCATGGTCTCGAATTAGCGAGATACATGTTCCCGGTGGCTTTATCTGGAAAGGAGTTGTTGCTTCTGCTGCATCGCTGGAGCGAGGAGGCGGAGGTTGTTCGGTGGACCGGACGTGTGTGCGATCACGGATGCACCGCTACTTTGCGGTGCTAGACTTGATGGTGCTAGACCTGATGGTGCTTGAACTACTGGACCTGAAGGACTTCATCACGATCTTGAGATCGTCAAGTGTATGACTACATCATCCATGAGTTCCATCTTGTTAACAAAGCTTTGTTATCTTCAAGGGTAAGTTCTCTATGGATGTATATCCACCCATTTCTTGTATCTTGTAGATAGATCTTGGCGTATAGTTCCCATCGTAGGAAATTTTTTGTTTTCTATGATGTGAACCCAACAGTGGTATCAGAGCCTGATCTATGCGTAGGTGCTTTGCACGGGTAGTATACATATGTTTATATGTGGGCGATGATGATCATGTTATTGCATATTCTATGTATTTTGGATATTGGTGGCATAGTGGGATGAAGCGGCTCGGACCAACTTTACATGTCATCGCACATGAGACCGGTTCCACGACTTACATGCAACTAGTTTTGCATAAGTGGCTGGCGGGTGTCTGCCTCTCCTACTATAGTCAATATCTGATTTACAACAAGTTGCTAATAACTTAGTTATCATTGTTGTTCGTAGGTAAGACCGGTTCTATCTTCGAAAGCCCTAATCCACGTAAAACTTGCAATGGATAAATTAGAGGCGTCTAGTTTAGATTGTTGTTGGGCTAGTGTCATGATATGGTAATGTTGTAAGTAGATGTATGGTAGATACCCTTACAACACACCTAATGTGTAAGTTCCATAGACCTTGGCCTTACACACAAAGGAATGATAGAGATCATACCACGATGCACATGATAGTGATCAAATGCATGGACCATATCATTCCACTTTACACATATGATGTTTGCATCTTATATTGCTAGTTTGGCGTTTTAGTAGTATTATAAGAGGATCCCTCATTTAAATATCAAGATAAAATGTGTTCTTCCTTAAGTATGCATCGTTCTATGGATCGTGTTTCGAGACATCACGTGATGATCGGGTGTACTCGACTCTATGCTTTCATACAATGGGTGTAAGACAGTTTTAGACACGCGAATCCTAAGGTTCTTACTTGGTGAGCCTAGCATGTACAGACATGGCCTCGGAACACAGACCGAAAGGTTAAGCATGAGTCATATAGTTGATGTGATGCCCATATTGATGCTCGCCTTTGAAGCTACACCGACTCACGTGATGATCGGACTTGGTGTAGTGGATTTGGTTCATGTAATCACCAAAAAGGCACGAGGGAATCGTGTTTGAGTGGGAGTTCATTTCTAATTTGGATTAGTCGAACTCAATTTGTCATAAACTAAATAGAAGTGAATTTGCATAATTTGTTGTAGTCATTGGCATCTGTTCACTACCTTATGCTTATTTTCAATTGAGATAATAGAACTATAGAATTCTGGATATTTACTTTACGAACTGGTATCGTATTGTTTTGAATGTCAATTTAAAGTTTAGAAGTCCTATTGCAAACTTTCAGCAAACTCTATTTACTCCATGAAGTTTAATAAGTAGTATTAAATCAAGAGTAAGAATTCCAATGTTAGTATCTAAAGTATCATGTTTGCCTCCATGACTATTGATATTCAAAAGTTGTTCTAATATCAAGATTATCTAGGAGCTGAAAAATAGTTTCAGAAACCATCATGTGTGGAAGATATTGTGATATCTGAAACAATGTTTTTGGTTGCATTATGATAAAGTATAATTTAGAAAAATACATGTTCTCATATTGTATGAGAATTTGTGAAGGATGGAGATGCTAGGCATCCGGATCTCCCATAAAGGTTTTGAGAACTAACATTATACTCGCGATTCTTCCTTATAGGCTATAGTAGCTTGATCAGGAAAGTTGTCATGATAAGGATGAATAGAAGATGTAAGTAAAATCTTTACTACACTAATATATTAATAAAGAATGGATTTTGAAAGAACACCAAACATTTGATGATGGTGACCCACTTCAAAGTGCAAGTCCAAAGGTATTAGTATTTGACTATATACACTTTGTACTATGTGTCATGTGAATGACACCACTATTGATGTTGATAGATTCTTTTAAAAGAAAAGGAATTGTTGAAAGAGAATCTATAAAGTATTTGGCAGAAAAGAAAAGGTTAGAGATGTCCAACTTAGGTATATAGAAGATATACATGTTATGGTTGTATACCTTGCTTGCTAAACAATGTGGTTCTGAGTTATTGGATACCGAATTGGTTGGTGTGAAGTGTCATACAGAACAACACAATTCATGAACTGCAACGGCCTAAGTAACTGGCAAGAGAATAATTGATGATGTTCATCAAAAACAAATAAAGTGTTATTGTGTTTCCGTTGTTGTCAAACCTAGCCTTCAAGATTTGTTTTAATAATTGTTATTTTGTTCCGGTATTATGAGAACAATGGTTGTTCAAATAATTACCGTATTCCATAAAGGATGGATGAACTTTTACAAGTCTAGTTGGAGAAATCACATCCATAAACATTATTGCTAAAATGTCATAAGACGAATGATTGGAAGATAACTTATGAAGTGACAATCGCTGTTTGAATTATATTGGAAAGTAAACATGAAGAAACTCCATGTTGATGGAGTTTTTTGATTTTGATCAATTGACGCTTGTGAAACTTTCCTCGAGATAATTGAAACTTCGTCCATAGGCCAAAGAGGAACGGATGACTAACTTATTGGATATTATGCATGTTGATGTATATAGTCCATTATGTGTAGCCATATGCGATGGATCTTTTTGCTTCATATGCTTTCTCCAGAAATTTGAGTGAATATATCTATATATTTACTTAATAAGGAAGAAGTATGAAACATTTGAAAATTGTTCAAAGACTTTCAAGATGAAGTGAAAAATCATTGTAACAAGAAAATAAAAGAGTTTATGATTTGATCATAAAGGAATATATTTGAGTTACAGGTTTAGCAAAACGCCTAAGATTTCAGGAATTGTTCCATGAATTTGCATTTCCCGATAAACCACAGGACTATGGTATGTTCGAGAGATCAAATCAAACCTTGTTTGACATGGTAAGATCAAAGGTGTCAATTATATAACTACCATTATGTTTTAAGGATTAAAGCTTTAGAGACTACCACTTTTACACTCAAAAGAGCACCATCGTGATCCATTGAAATGACACCATATGAGTTATGGTTTGGGATAAAACCCGAATTGTCTTTTCTTAAATTTTGGTATGCTATCCATAAGTAAAATGTTTACAACCAAAGTCGGATAAGCACGTCTTTGTAGGTTATCCCAAATATTTTTTTGGGAATTCCTCCATAACACCAAGGAAAAAAGAGTTTTTCACTTGGAACGTCAAGTTTCTTGAGAAGGAATTTTTCGTGAAAAGTTAAGTGGGAGGACAATAGAACTTTGATAAGGTTGTTGAACCTTAGCTATATGTGCTAAGTATCACAGCGCCGGAAAGTGTCCTGGTGGCGGCCACAATGCTCATGGCTCTCGTGATTACAAATGGTGTGATCTTGGAGATTAGAGTTCCTATTGAACCATGTGGGTCGATAATAATCAAATAGTAAGATTTGAAATAGAAGTCTTTATTGTTTTGACAATGATGAACTGTCTGCATGAAAGAAGCGATGATGGGCCCTGACTCCATAAAATGACTAAGAAGTCATAGAATCCGTGATAGTATCCATACACGAGAAATCAAGTTTATGAACTTGGAAGACCCTCCAGAAAGGCGTGAAGCCTATCGGTCGTGTTTGGATCTATAAAGAAATAGACATGGATGTTTAACATCTATGAAATAGTCGACATGTCAGAAAGAAGTTTACGTCAATATTCAAGAGGTTGACTATGACAAGATTTGATCTTTCATAGCGATATTTAGTCTTGACGGATTAATGTAGCAGCCACTACATATAATTTGGTATATGGTAGTTGAATAAACAAAACAAGGTTATTCTAATATAATAGTTACCTAGGACGTGTACATGACACAGTCCGAAGGGTTTTGTTAATTCAAAGGGTGCTAAAAGGGCATGCAAACTTCAATAGTTGAAGTGAGCATAGCAGAGTTGGAATCTTCACCATGATAAAAATGTTAAAGGAGTTTAATTTCATCGGAGATGATGAAGATGCTTGCATTTGCAAGAAATTAAGTGGGAGCGCTGAGAAAAATTTCCAATACATTATGCAGAGTACATATTGTTGATTGGAAATGATGTATATTTTATTGACACAAGTTAAGAATTTCATTAAAATAGGATTTCGATGAAAGACTTGGGCAAAACCAGAATATTTGGCATCAATGTCTATATGGATAGATTGAGGCGCTAATATGGGTATGCCAGACGTACATATATGAGATATTGAAAGGGTTCAATATGGAAACAACAAGAAAGGTTCTTGCTGCATGGAAAGGATTGTATCCAGATTCAAGTGTTTCAACACTTGGTGAGTGAAATCACATGAATATTTTGATCGATTATACCGTGATATGCATATATCCAAATATGTCCTATGCTCTAAAAGTTATGAGCACATACCAGAATGACTCATAAGATTATCATTGGACGATAGTAAAGATATTCTTATGAGCTTTGTAAGAACTAAGAATATATCATGTATAAGTGACAAATAGTTAAAGGTAGTTCATTGTAAAGTGTTGCATTGATACTAGTTTTGACACAAGATACAAATTAAATTTATCTCAATTTTGACTATGGGTGGCACAATGTAATGGAAAGGATGTTCCATGATGGATTTGGATGAGTTCCAAAGTTGAAACATTGTGACGGATACTACGACAAAAGGCTAAGTATATGACTACTATACTAGAAGCAAAGGAGGGCATTTGTGTTAAGTAGTTTGTTATCAAACTAGGTGTGGTTCAAAGTGGGCTAATACTATGAAGATATATTGTATGACAATAATATCGACATATTTTAACCTGAACGAACTAAAGGTCTCACCAAAGGACCAAATTTATGCAATGCCATCTCATTTGAGAATGAGTGATGCGTAGAGATGCAAAGACATGCAAATACACACGGACCTGAAACTGTCAGATCCGGAGATTATGTTAACCACTAGCAATCATGTATATGCAACACCAGAAAGCCATAGATTTTCAATACGCAAAGTTTTTCAAACTAGATTACTGACTCTAGTGCAAGTGGGAGACTGAAGGGAATATGCCCGAGAGGCAATAATAAAGTGGTTATTATCTTATTCCATGTTTATGATAAATGTTTATTTTGCATGCTATAATTTTATTAATTAGAAACATTAATACATGTGTGTTTAATAAACAAAATACAAAGTTCCTAGTAATGCCTCTCATATAAACTAGCTCATTGATTAACAAGATGATCAAGGTTTCCTCATCATGGACATTGGATGTTGTTAATAACAAGGTCACAACATTGGTGGAATGATGTGATGAACATTCCTCCAAAGTATAGCATTACGATCAAAGTCATTATGTTTATATTGCAATAACATCATACGAAGTAATCTTAGTCCTTAGACCATGAGATAATGTTAATTGCTAACATCGGAAGAGTAACTTGATAACATCAAACATCACACCGTAAAAGGGTGACTATAAAGGTGGGTACAGATACTCCGAAGGTGTTATGTTGAGGCTCATGGATCAAGAGTGGAATTTGTCAATCCTGATGTCTAGGCCCTCTCGGTGATATCACATTAAGATAGCTTGCAAGCAAGTGATGTGATCACTAGAATGTTATATCACGGGAACGAGAAAAGAGTGCATATCGATAACGAGATCAAACTAGGTATTTGGATACCGATGATCGAATCTCGGACATGTAATATATCACGAGACAAAGGGATTTAGTTACGACGTTAAAGGTTCACACTATCACAAGAGTCATCATCGTTGAATATGTGGGAGTCAGTACGGATCTCCGGGTCCCGTTGCTGATTATTGATCGGAGAGG
The DNA here is from genome assembly GCA_910589775.1 of Avena eriantha. Classification (NCBI taxonomy): domain Eukaryota; kingdom Viridiplantae; phylum Streptophyta; class Magnoliopsida; order Poales; family Poaceae; genus Avena; species Avena eriantha. The sequence goes on along the minus strand of OU342740.1, from coordinate 390,963,942 downwards.
GGTCTCGGTCATGTCTGCATTAATCGCGAACCGTAGGGTGACACACTTAAGGGATACTGACACCATTTAGGAGAAAATATGTTTCATATAAAGATTAAGAAAGCGCTGGAATCATTTCGATGGAAACCGGAATTGTTTCGGGTGAAATTGCTGAAACTGGTTCTACATGTGATATTGAAATGTTGCAGGGAGTTTTATGTGAATGTTTGTTAATTAAAGTAATTAACAAAATTCTGAAAAAAATAAATAAAATTGTTTTATTTAATGAGAGCTTGCATTAAATTTGGTGGAAATTTAATGCATGTGAGTGGACATGAGTGGAGGTGTGTGTTAATGTGAGTGGGAGCTCCACCCACATGAATGAGGGAGAGGTGGGGGCACCCACCATGGCCGGCGCCATGCCCCCTTGGGCTTCCCCCTCCCCTATATAAGGAGAACCTCCTCCTCCTCTCCTCTTGCCCCACCTCCTCGTGAAGGTTCTCTTCTCCCTCTAATTATTCCCCATAGTCTCGGATTAGCGAGATACATGTTCCTGGTGGCTTTATCTGGAAAGGAGTTACTGCTTCCGCTGCATCGCTAGAGCGAGGAGGTAGTGGTTGTTCGGTGGACTGGACGTGTGTGCGATCACGGATCCACCGCTACTTTGCGGTGCTAGACTTGATGGTGCTAAACCTGATGGTGCTGGAACTGCTGGACCTAAAGGACTTCATCACGATCTTGAGATCGGCAAGTGTACGACTACATCATCCACGAGTTCCATCTCGGTAACAAATCTTTGTTGTCTTCGAGGGTAAGTTCTCTATGGATGTATATCCACCCGTTGCTTGTATCTAGTAGATAGATCTTGGTGTATAGTTCCCATCGTACGTAATTTTTTGTTTTCTATGCTGCGAACCCAACAGCCAGGGCGGACCAGCGCCACCCTAGGGTGTGCCTACCTCCTGGATCCCCTCTGTATCCCCTTTGGACTCCGTGTCGTGTTGGAAAAAAATAGGAACTTCAGGCTTTGTTTCATCCAATTCCGAGAATATGTCTTTACTAGCTTTTCTGAAAGCAAAAACCACAGAAAATAGGCAACTGGCACTGTTGCATCTTGTTAATAGGTTAGTTCGAGAAAATGTATAAAATACCTCAAAGTGTGAACAAAACATAAGAAAGTAGATATAAAACAAGCATGGAACATCAAAAATTATAGATATGGTTGATGTCTATGCACGCTTCTATTCTTGTAGACAGTGTTAGGCCTCCAAGTGTAGAGGTTTGTAGAACAGCAGCAAGTTTCCCTTAAGTGGATCACCCAAGGTTTATCGAACTCAAGGAGGAAGTGGTCCAGGTATCCCTCTCAAGCAACCTTGCAATCAAGATACAAGAAGTCTCTTGTGTCCCCAACACACCCAATACACTTGTTAGGTGTATAGGTGCACTAGTTCGGCGAAGCGATAGTGAAATACAAGTAATATGGATGATTATAAGTGGTAATTGCAATCTGAAATAAGAGTGGCAGCAAGCAACCATGTAACAGGATCGATTGTAAACGGTGTTTCATTGCTTAGAAACAAGGCCTAGGGATCATACTTTCACTAGTGGACACTCTCATATAAATATCTTCTCTTCATTATGCTACCCTGAACTACTCTCCAGTTGGACGATGTAGGGCTATAACAACACACCTTAAAGTTCGCATTCCCCATCTAGATAACCCCTCACTATCACCTTTAGCGCTAGATGGTTCCAGCAAACACCACAATATCATAGAGACATCCAACTCAAATTATACTCATGATAAGTATTTCTGTAACCTTAGCCTAAGTGCCACACGGTGTGCACACTGTCAACTTCACACACATGGGGACAAGAAGAGATTAATTAAAGCACTTGAGTAGCAGAATAGATCTACTTATTCAACTAGATTACAAAGCTCATGATCTCAATAAGATCACGCATAGAGAGAGATCAACACATAGCTACCGGTAGAGCCCTTAGCCTCGAGAGAGAACTACTCCCTCCTGATCATGGGAGTCAGCAATGGCGATGGATATGGCGGTGGAGTCGATGGAGATGGCTCCGGGGGCACTTCCCTGTCCCGGCAGGGTGCCGGAACAAAGACTTCTATCCCCCGAATCTCCTCTTTGGTGGCGGCGGTGCTGCGGAACTTTTCGTGGAATTCTGATATGGTACTTAGGGTTTTCGTCTCGGGAGGAATATATAGGCGAAGGGGCAAGGTCGGTGGAGGACCGAAGGGCCCACACCACCTAGTGGCGCACCAGGGGGTACCCGCGCCACCACCTAGTGTGGCCAGCCTCTGGCCCTCCTCCGTCTCTGCTTTGGACTCCGTCTTCGTGTCGGGGAAAATAGGAGGTTTGGCTTTCGTTTCTTCCAATTTTGAGAATATTTTTTACTAGCTTTTGTGAAACCAAAAGCAGAAGAAAATAGGCAACTGGCACTGCGGCATCTTGTCAATAGGTTAGTTCCAGAAAATGTATAAAAATTCCTCAAAGTGTAGACATAACATAAGATAGTTGATACAAAACAAGCATGGAGCATAAATAATTATATATACATTTATGACGTATCAAGGGTCACTTACCTAGAAACGAGTTGGGGTTCGCCGAAGTGAAAGAAGGATGCGATGATGTTTGGAGGCAGTAGCGATGACAGCAACAAGCGAGACGAAGAGCACCAGAGCACTCGATTCACGCCAAACCATACCACCACATCACCTCACTGTAGATAATCCATGTTCCAGATCATCGGAGAGCACCAACAGACCACCAGGGAATCGAGAGATCGGAAGGGTCGAAACCCTAACCTCTTGTAGGAGTTTAACGTAGCCCTGGGGGGAGGCGGCTTTTAAATCAAGCCGGACCCCGTGATGCACTAGCTGATCCCACGTTAGTAGCCACCATCGGCGGTGGCCGGCGTAGCCGCGGTCGCCTGAATCAAATGGCAGCAGAAGCAGCACCATGCGCATCGCCTGGAGGGGATAAGGTTTGGGGTCGTGCATGCAAGCCTCGGTGTGTGTAGGAGTGAGAGTGAGAGAGATAGTGAGAGGGGGTGGGTTGGGCTGGGGTTCAACCCAACCAGTTGGGCCATAGTGGGCCAAGTTGGTCTATGGACTGGATTGGCTCATGGACCAAGCCTAGTAGAAAACAAAATAAATAAATAATATGGAAATTATCAAAATACCCCTGAGATTAAGTCAGCTCTAGAAAAATATAGAAAATCATCAAAATACATATAATATATCAAAATGATCACAAAAATAATATCTACTTAGGAAAATATAAAATCACTTCTTTTAGTGGAATAAAATACAATTAAATGTTAAAACCACTAAAAATCCTAAATGAAATATAACAAAATAAGCAAAAGTCCTAAAAAATCAATAAAAATCATATTTGTGTATAGAAATAAATCTATTATTTTATAAAAATCTAATTATAAAATTCCAAATCATTTTAGGATTTATAAACAAATAGATATTATAATTGACTTTATAGTCCTTTTCTTCTATTAAAATAAAAGAGATGTACTCTCTATTACCTTTTATAAATCAAAATAAATCCTTGTTAACTTTAACTAATTGGGGTTTATTGAAGCATAGAATAAAGTTACCTAAAGCTATAGAAAGTAGGACCTATGTGAAGCTTGAAATAAGCATCACGGAGTTGGAATCTTCACCATGATGAAATTGTTAAAAGGTTTAATTTCTAGGAGATGATGAAGATGCTTGCATTTGCAAGCAATTAAGTGAGAGCACCGAGACATATTTCTAGTACATTTTGTATAAGACATATTGTTGATTGGAAATGATGTATCTTTTATTTGACACAAGTTAAGGATTTCATTAAAATTAGATTTAAATGAAAGATTTGGGCGAAACCCGAATATTTGGCATCAATGTCTATTAGGATAGATTGAGACGCTAATATGGTTATGCCAAATATACATAGAATAAATATTGAATGAGTTCAATATGGAAATGACGAGAAAGGTTCTTGCCACATGGAAAAGGTTGATAAATCAAGATTCAAGTGTTTTGACACTTGGTGAGTAGAATCACATGGATATCTTGATAAACGAGATTTAAGTGTTTTGACACTCGATGAGTGAAATCACATGAATATTTCAATCAATCATTCTATGATATGTACATATCCAGAAATGTCATATGCTCTAAATGTTATGAGCATATACCAGGGTGACTCATAAGATGATGATTGGACGATAGTAAGGATATTATTATCATCTTTGGAAGAACTAAGAATATATTCTGTATGTAGAAGTGATAGATAGTTCATTGTAAGGTGTTAGATAAACACTATACAGATAGTTCATTGTAAAGTGTTACATTGACACTATAAAGATAGTTCATTGTGAAGTGTTACATTAGCACTATACAAATAGTTTATTGTAAAGAGTTACATTGGTACTAGTTTTGTCACAAGATACAAATTAAGTTTGTCTCAATTTAGGCTATTGGTTAAAGTGGCACAATGTAATGGGAAAGTTCCATGATGGATTTGGATAAGTTCCAAAAAGTATAAGCACATTGTGATAGATACTACAACGAAAATGCTAAGTATAATACTGTTATGGTAGCAACAAAGGAATTAGGTGTGGTTCGATGGGCTAGTACTATGAGGATATATTATATGACAATTATATCAACATGTTTTGAACCCCAAGGAACTAAGGTCTCACCAAATTTATACAAAACCATCTCATTAGAGAATGAGTGATGCGTAGAGACGCAAAAACATGCAAAACATACACAGACATGAAAGTGTCAGATCTGGGGATTATGTTTACCACTAGGAAACGCGTATATACAACACCAAAGCGCCATAGGTGTTGAATGCGCAAGTTTTTTCAAACTAGGTTATTGACTCTAGTGCAAGTGAGAGACTGAAAGGAATATGCCCGAGAGCCAATAATAAAGTGGTTATTATCCCATTCCATGTTTATGATAAATTTTATTTGTCATGCTACAATTGTGTTAACCAGAAACATTAATACATGTGTGATTTATAAAAAAAATAAAAGGTTCCTAGTAATGCCTCTCTTAATACTAGCTTGTTGATTAACAAATGATCAAAGGTTTCCTGATCATGAACATTGGATGTTGTTAATAATAGGGTCATATCATTGGGGAATGATATGATGAATAGTCACCCGAAGTAGATGTAGCAATACGACCATGTCCTCAAGTTTATATTGCTATCACATTCATAGTAGCTCAATGTACTTAGACCATGAGATCATGTCAATCACTTTCACCGGAAAGGTACTTTGGTTACATCAAACGTCACTTTGTAACTGGGTGATTATAAAGGTGTCGTCGGGTACTTGGAAAGTGTTAGTTGAGGCTTGTGGATCAAGATTGGGATTTTCCATCCAGATTATGGAGAGATATACTCAGATCCCTCTCGGTGATATCACATTAATATAGCATGCAAGCAAGTGATTTGATCACTAGAATGTTATATCACAGGAACGAGAAAAAGAGTACTTGTTGGGAATGAGATTAAACGAGGTATGGATGATATCAAGTGATCGAATCTCGGACAAGTAAAATACCGCGAGACAAAAGGAATTTTATTACAATGAAAAAGATTCAGACGATCATTGGATTTTCTTGGAACTAGTGGGAGTCATTATGGATCTCCAGATCCCGCTAATGATTATTGATCGGAGAAAGTCTCGATCATGTCTGCATAGTTCTCGAACCCGTAGCGAGACACACTTAAGGTTAGTCGACGCAATTGAGTGGATAGCTAACATAGGGGAAGATAATGGACATCACATAAATTTGTTCTATCAAATCTGCCGAAATGGTTTTGGGGTATCAAAACAAAGCAAGGGATCAAAATGTTAATGTGTTCATTAAATAAAGTGTTCTTAAATGAAGTAATCATTAAATGAAGTGTCCATTAAATTGAGTTGCATTAAAACAAGATAATTCAAGTTCTTTAATGGAAAGACATTTGGTTTTTGAGTGGAGAATTAATGGGAGAAAGTGGAGATTGAAATTATGTGACTGGAGATTCCACCCACATAAATGAGGGAGGAGAGGGGGAACCCTCTCTGGCCACCGCCGTGGGTGGGGGCTTCCCCTCCCCCTATAAAAGGAGGTGGAGTCCTCCCTCTCTCACACACTCACTTTCCCATTCTCTCATATGCCCTTTGGTTGACATCTTCTCCCTCTTGCTAGCCGTGTCCATTGCCACTAGAAAAGGTGCTTAGGCAAAGCCCTGCTCGAGATCTTCCCCTCCACCATATCTACCACGGTGTAGTGTTGTTGGAGTTCCTGGACATCCGCTACTTCCGTTGTCCGGCTGGAGCGAGGGTTCGGGAGTCATCGACACACCGTACGTGTGACCGATAATGGAGGCGCTGCCACTTGTGACACTGATAGTCTGCACGTCCTTGAGGACGGTCATGTACACTCTACATCATCCACCTTTTTTTGCGGAAACGTTATCCCGTGTTACGATCTTCGAGGGTGAGTCCATTTGAAACCGTTACATGTATCATCTAGATATGATCTTGGTGATTGCAACCGTAGGAATTTTTTTCTATGCAACGAACCCCTTCAAAGCTAAATCTTTCAGCAATTGTATTAGTTCTCAAGTTTGTCTAAATACTTCAATTATAAAAAAATGAAGATAATCCAAATATGCTATCATCAATAAGATACATCTGGTTTTTAGGATTATGATAGCAAACCGAGTCTTTAACTCCTCATTCATTTGCATTAGGAATGAATAAACTCACATCCTTTGTCATGCTTAGGGAAATACTAAAACTTGGTCATCCTATACACCTTGTGTTTTAATTAATTTATAATTTTATAGTAACGTTGGTCATTTACTCTAGAAGCTAAAAGTTTAGTAAGTCAAGATCATGAACACAAAACACATATCTATCAACTGAATTTGGAAAATAATGTGAAGTTCTTAACCTAGTGTAATCAGAATTTATTTGAAAGTTATTCTTTTTGCCATTTCAAATAAAACACACTATGTTATTCCTTTTAAGTCTTAACGACCTAAAACATGGGCTTTCATTGTAGTTACATGATATCAATTAACCCTAATCATGTGTTATTATTATATTTACTTTTGTATCATACATGTTAGTCTTAAGTTTCTTGTAGATATATTTGTGTGTGAAGTAAACTTGAATATAAACCAAATCTTAAAGAAATCACCTAAGTTTAACTCATTCAAAATATTGGGTATTACTTCAGGATCTTACAAATTGCATAGAATTACTTATGCATACCAGCATATTGCTTCTTTAAACATTAGTCCTTACCAGACCAATGATGATGTTTTCATATATTGGATTTGATATCGACTAGAAGATAGTGATTGAATAATCGTGTAATCACAAAGGCAAGTTCACACTTGCTCATCTCCTTTGGTTATTTTCTATCAAGTATTTGCAAAGCAAATGTTGTCATCACCTGCATTTCAAAACGGCCAGAAAATGCTATTTTCATAATGATATGATTATGGGTTATTTACCAAGTGGTAATAACCTTCTATGGAAGTTCAAGTCGTAAAAAGGAACATAATACCTAGGATTTTAACAACCATTGTCGCCAGTGATTCTTATCGCCAGTGATTCTTGCCCACAGTTGTTAAGCTGGACAGAATACTGATCCATGAATACTGGATTCAGAAATTCATCCATACTCAGTGCAAATCTCTCTGTAGACCGGCCTCTGATCACGAACCACTACTTCTGGAGACTACTAACACAGCTCCACCCACCAAGATTTTCCGTTATGAGGACTACTGGCTGCAATCTACAGAGTTAATGCAAATCACTAGGAGCTTACTATAGTGTCCCTTGAGGCCAATGTCGGTGATATCGAAACTGAACTACAAGCTCAGGTCAGTTAGAGCTGCCACAAGGGCTTGGCACAGAAGAGAAAGCTCAGCCAAGTTACTGCAAGCTAATATCAAACACGTGCTTATGTTCTTTGATGCTATTGAAGAGTGGAGATCTCTAACAGACTGGGAATTCACTATCAGGAATTTATGCATAGAGAAAATGGAACAGCTATGCTTAGCTGAAAAGCAGAAATGGACACGCAGAGCAAAGATCAAGTGGTGTAAACTTGGGGACGAAAATACAAAGTTCTTCCACACCATAGCAACCTACAGATTCAGGAAAAATAAAATAAGGGTATTTAGAAATGGGCAACAGGATTACTTTGCTGAAGAAGACAAGTTGAAGATTGCAATTGAGTATTTTCGAGATCTTTTCTTTGAGAGGAGGCCATGGGAACCATGCATTGACATACACCATCTATATAGTCAACAGTCGTACGCCATACAAAATCTGGATGATCCTTTTACCTAGGAGGAAATTCAGCAAGCTGTCCAAGAAGCACCCTCCAGTAAAAGTCCGGGTCCAGATGGATTCACTAATGATTTCTATCGATTGTACCTGCCTAAAATGAAGGACAACATTATGGAAATCTTTCAGGATCTCCACAATAAATCCACCGACCTAGAAGGGGTTAACTCGGCCTTCATAGCCCTGCTACCTAAAAATGAAACACCCCAAGAGGTAAAAGACTATAGATCAATTTCTCTGCAACAGTCAATCCCCAAACTAATTGCGAAGGTACTAGCTAACAGGCTACAACCCTTGATACCGGGACTAGTAGATCAGAAGCAGTCAGGTTTCATAAAGAACAGATCGATTGTTGAGAACTTCGCAACTGCTATTGAGATGGTCTAGTGTGCTAAGAAATCCAAAAAGAAGGTGCTGGTGCTCAAACTTGATTTCACAAAGGCCTTCGACTCTGTTCACTGGAAGGCGATCCTACACACTATGACTGCTAGAGGATTTCCTAACCTGTGGATACACTGGATCAAGGTTTTTCTAGAAACCTCCAAAGCACATGTTCTGATAAATGGGAAATGTGGTCGAAAATTCAGGATTCAGAAAGGAGTGCGCCAAGGGACCCTTTGTCACCGTACATTTTCATTCTAATGGCTGACATACTACAATAGATGTTTAAACACAAATATTATAATGGATTTCTGAAGCACCCGATGCATCAAGGTGCTCCAATGCCGGCATTACAGTACGCAGATGACACTTTGCTGATCCTTCAGGGGTCACGGCAGCAAGCTTAATTTGCAAAGGTACTCTTGGACACATTTGCTAGTTTTACTGGCCTAACAATAAATTACCAGAAAAGCACTTTTGTCCCAATAAATCTGACGGCCTAGGAAGCAGCTGATATTGGCAATGTGCTTGTATGCCCTGTGACTCAGCTCCCATGCTCATACTTAGGACTACCCCTTTCAACAAACAAGATAAACCACCAGCTCCTGCAACCGGTCATTCAGAGAATCAGCAAACGCCTTCCAAGATGGATGCCAAGATTGATGAACATTGGGGGGCGAGTTAAAATGGTAAACTCCATTCAGTCTGCTATCCCGAACTATTTCATGGCCTGCATAGAATGGGACCAAGCTAGTATAGATGCGGTGGACAAATTGAGACAGGCTTTTGTTTGGAAAAATGATGAAGAGGTGAAGGGTGGACATTGTCTTGTTGCGTGGGATGTGGTTAAAATGCCTAAAGCGCAAGGAGGATTAGGGATAAAGAACCTACGTTTACACAACAGGGCCATGATGCCAACCCTTACAACAAAACTGCTATCTAATGGAACGGGCTCGTGCTTTGCGTGGTTGTCAGATTGGTATCTGCATGAAACCATACCTCTACAAGACACTACGGCTGATTCGGCATTCTGGAAATCGATCTTGAAGCTAATCCCGGTAGTTCAAAATACTATGATATAATGGAAGTTCAAAATCCCGGTAGTTCAAAATCGTGGTGACAAAACCTCTTTTTGGCATGACAATTGGTTTGGGATGGGACGTCTGAAGTAGGTTCTACTCGTCTTGTTCTCCTATGTAGAAGACCAACAATGCACTGTCCAGTCACAGCGATCTAATGGAAGTTGGAGCCCGAAGCTGCTCAGCCCGCTTTCTGCCACTGTCAAGCGCAGTATGAAATCCTAATGACTGAGTTGTTAAATCAACAACATACTGCCCACAACCATGACTCAAGGCTGCTGGTAACAACAGGCAAACCTGCGATGATAAGAGACTTCTATCGGCTATTCGCTGACAGTGGAATGCGCTGGACACCAGCAAAATGGATATGGAACCTAGCTATACCGTATAGGCATAAGATCTTCTTGTGGCTGGCTTTCAGGCGACGACTGAACACAAAAGAGAATATGGTATGCAAAAAATGGTGCAATGATGGAGGCTGTGATCAGTGCCCAGTAGTAGAAACTTTTCAGCATATTGCACTACACTGTCGATAGGCGAGCTGGGTCTAGGACAAGCTCCAAATTGAGCAGTTCGCTTGTAGTACGAACGACCTGGTAAACTTCGTGGAGCTTGGGATCAATGGCAAATACCAAGACTTGGCCGGTACTTATGGCTGCCTACTTCCTCGAGCTATGGCATGCCAGGAACAATAGGGTTTTCAACAACAAGTGCATCACAAAATGCATCTTATTCAGTAACATCGCGAAGACATTGGATCTCTGGGCCACGAGATCGACGAAGCTGGCATTGACTCTGATGGCGTGGAAACACAAGTTTCTACCACCCTAAGTTCAAATCTCTATCCCTCTAAACCCCCCAGACCCAACCTGGGTTGTAAATTCTGACCTATCTTTGTAATTCTGATGTAACCATAAGGTCTGGGTCCTACCCTACCTTCATACATGGAAATATATAGTTCAAAAAAAATACGTGTTAACTATAAGACTTGGAATGGGACAAGAAAGTCATCTGGATCTTCTTCCTTTCATATGCCAACGGATGACCTTATCGTGAGGTTGTAGATTCCTCGCAGAGGATCCAGTACATGGGAGGGACCCCTTAGTGCCCCACGATATTGGTGTCTAGACTATCTGTGAGGGGTTGTCAGAGGTAGACCTTTCATTTTAGCGGGGATTGCTAGGGACATGATCTGCTTATAGAGTCTTCGAGGGGCTACCACTAGAGTTATATCTGCATGTAAGGGGGTTAACAGAGGTAGATCTTCTTGGAGGGTCGTGTTGTCATATGGGGTCGTGGAGAAGGACAGTGAATGGATTGGATCTTAGACTAGGCCCCACACAAAGGAAGTGTGGACAAGAGTGCAACTCAGATGTGCAACAAGGCTAAGGTATCTTATGGGTAAAGCACAACACCTCTGTAGAGTGTATAAAATTGTGACATGTTACTCCCTGTTCCGGAAGGAGCTACGAATGTGGCAAGAAAGGAACTCCATGAAGTTTTAGTAAACCTTTGAAGGCTGACGGACATAGTTTTTTAGAATAAAAGCAACCTTTGAAGAAATCATTACGAAAACCTGCATAGCCTATGACCTATGGTCTACGGCTGTAGTTATTGCATCAAACAGTCCTTTTTAGTGGACTTGCTGCGTACACTCATACTCAACCGTACCTTCTTAACCCTTGCTAGATTCTAAAGCCGATGAAGACATCATCAACATCAACTGATGCTTAAAGGAATCAACGTCGAAATGTCAAGTTCTTCAATAAAATCAATGGAGACAATATATACCTCAACTGAAGTGAAGTCAAAGTTCCTGATTAGATAGGAGTATAATCTATAGCCTTAGAACCTAATTCTGTAGAGCATTGCAATAGCCACAATTGTAAGCCAAATAGTTAGATACTAGTGTTATTAGAATGATAGTTATGAGTTTTTATTTCTGGTTCTTCTTTGTAAGAAGTTTCTTTCTCTCTCTATAACCTAGCGTGTTTTCTGGATCTTTTGTAAAGAGTCGATTTGTAATCTATAGTCATGTCTTGGACCTGCTATGTTTATGTTGTACCACTCCGAGGGATGTAATACTAGTGTAATGGTGTTTCATTGGTGTTATATCAATGACTATAGTGTACTACATCATGAAGTAGTATGCTGGGTCACTATAATGTACTAACCCCTCATATGATAGAGAACTTGCGGTTTTAGGATGACACCTACTTTTGATGTGGTGGTAGGTTAACACCATAGTAGTAGGATGAACTTTTGATCCCCTTTTGGTAATGATCATGCATGAACGTGTTAGTATGAAGTTGTGATGTAGGTTATGGTTGCTAGATGCTTATGATGATTTTGTCATGTTCTACATTAACATGTGACCTGTAGAGAAACTACTATGTGGTGTATAGAGGGATGTGTTTTGGAGTGTACACTGAATGGAGTAAGTGCCAGGATCAAGTGAACCATTAATCCAACAATAGCTAGGGTTTGACACTAGGGAGGAGGCATATGAGGCTTGCTTCAACTTCTTGGCCCATGATAACAGCAACTACTACTTGGCTCATGAGAACAACAACCATGGAGAACAACAGGTAGACAATGTTGTCGAGGGAGATCACTAGGTACAGTTTGTTCCAGAGGGAGAGCAACATATGCAGATTGTTGACGACGGAGAACAAAAGCATGTCGAATAGGATAGCCTCCAAGATTTCATCATCGTCGTGCTCCTTATGGTGATCGTGAAGTTGATCTTATACTAGGTTCTTATGTATGATTTGTTGTAGGACGTGGTAATCTTACCATGTTTTGAATAAAGGTGATCATAAGGGGGGCTTGTGTGCACAACCAAACAAGCATATGTTGCATGGGACGAGGAAAAAGGAAAATGTGCAGGCAACCAAATAGAGTGCGGAGAGCAGCCCAACCCATGCCACCACCCCTCATGCAGGCTACAAAATGGGATGCACAAGATGGTCGAAAGCCTGTTTTTTCCTAACACTATCTACCTCAACCATGCCCCGACGGGCCGAAACGGCCATGAAGGCTACCAAAAATGCCCCGCGAATATCACTTTATTCCGCATGTTTGGACTATCATTGCAACACTTTTTGATGGAAAAGGCAATATTCTCTATGGGTCCATCTAAATGTCTAGGTGTTGATGGTTTTAATGCAAATTTCTATCAAAAGCATTGGACCCTTATGAAGGAAGATATTACTAATGTTGTGTTGGGTTTTTTAAATGGTGGGCACTTGTATAATTGTTTTAATTCCTAAGGTAAAGGATCCACATGATATTACCCAATATCGGCATATTGCAGTATGTAATGTTATTATAAGATCTGCTCTAAGGTACTTGCCAACAGGTTATGGTTGGTACTAGATGATATTATCTCGGAGGAACAAAGTGCCTTTGTCCTCAGGCATCTTATAACTGACAATGTGATAACTGCATATGAAAGCGTACATTCCATGAAGAGTAAAAGGGGAAATGCGGGTTTTTTGTGCGGCAAAGCTTGATATGATAAAAGCCTATGACCGTGTAGAGTGGGCATATCTGCAGGTTATTATGCGCAAAGTCGGTTTTGCTGACAACTGGATATCGTTGACTATGAGATGTGTCACAACAGTAAGCCTAGAAGTTAAAGTAAATGGCGAGCTACTACCCTCCTTTAGACCCTCTCGTGGTTTAAGACAGGGATCCGATCTCACCATATTTGTTCTTGTTATGTGGCGAGGGGCTTTCTCCACTGTTGAAGAATTATGACAATGGCTGGATAGACATGGGTGTCAGGGTGAGTTTCCGTGCTCCATGGATTTCACATTTATTGTTTGTTGACGATTGTCTAGTGTTCATGAAGGTTGAGGTCCGAAGTGCCCATCGATGCGATTCTGGATATTTATAGTAGGGGATCGGGGAAAACAATAATCAAGCAGAAAAGCTCGATCTTTTTTAGTCTGAATCATCTGGCTTCTATGCGGGTGATGATTCGTGATGTTCTGAAGATTGATAGAGAGGCTCTCTCTGAGAAATATTTGGACCTTCCCACAGCCTCGGGCAGATTAATAGACAAACAATTTGATCATGTAGTGGAAGGTTCAAGGGCCAGGGCTCAAGGGTACCGTGAAAAACAAGCATCCTATGCGGCGAATGAGGTTTTGATAAAGTCAGTGATCCAATCTCCATCAACCTATTCTATGAGTTATTTTTAACTCACAAAAGGTTTATGCTCCAAATTAATGGTGATTTCGTCCAAGTACTGGTGGAGTGGATATCTAGATAAAAGAGGTATGCATTGGCAATCCTAGGAGAAAATGTCAATTGCAAAGAGCAAAGGAGGTATGGGTTTTCGAGATCTCTAAAAATTTAATGATGCTATGTTAGGGAAACAGGCCTGGAGACTTCTCACAAACCCTACGAGCTTATGTGCTCGAGTTCTAAAGGGAAGGTACTTCCCGGATGGCGATATCATGTCAGTGGGATGTTCTCAGAGTGAGTCTAACATGTGGAAGGAGATTCTATGTGGAAGAGAAGTGTTAGAGAAAGGTCTTGTTCGATGCATTGGTTGGAAAGGACACGCGTATCTACGACGACCAGTGGCTCACTGGAGTTCCAGGGCTAAAACCACTCATTTGAAACGAAGATATAAATGAAGATACATAATTGAAGCTGGTAGAGGAATTGATAGACCAAACTACTGGTAAATGGGACGAGCCGGTGGTAAACGATACCTTTTGCCCTCTTGATGCTACAGCTGTTCTCCGCCTGGCGCGTCCAAGGAATAGGGGCAATGACTTCTGGGCTTGGAATGAGGAGAAGACACGTGCATATACTGTTCGATCTGCTTATCGTATGCTGGTTCAGAATACTGGTGACACCACGGGGAGCTCGAACTAGGATTCTGACCAAGTGTAGAAAAGACTTTGGCAACTCAAGGTAGTGCCGAAAGTAAGAATATTCTGGTGGAAGGCGCTGAAGGGCTTTCTTCCCTGCTACGCTAGACTAGCTAGAAGACATGTGATGAACAATAGCATATGCAAATTATGTGGCCATGCGGAAGAGACGTTCTATCATACCTTGCTTGTTTGTGTTCATGCGAAACAGTTCTAGAGTGCCACCTTGGATCATTTTGGCTTCACAATTCCAAGGTTGCATCCGGTAACATGGATGGATGGGGGATCTTCTAGTAGGATCTCATCTAAAAGCTGAACATCTACCCATAGCAATTACAGTTTTATGGTGTATATGGTCCAGCCGAAACAAATATGTTCACGGAGAGGAACAATTCAAACCTTTTGGTTCCATGCTACTATTTGAGGAACATCTAGCTCTTCTCGAGTTACCACCAACTCAAGCTGCCGTTCAGAAACCGGAGATCAGATGATCAAAACCTCCTGAGGGTTGGTGCATCATAAATACTGATGGCTCGATCAACATCAGTCCACGGGAAGCTGGGTCAGGATATGTGGTTCGCAATGACCGTGGAGAATTTGTGGAAGCAGGGTGTCATAAACACCCATATATCGATGATCCGTTTATTAGTGAATTGTTGGCAAGTAGAGAAAGCCTAGAGGCGGCAGTAAGGCTGGGTATCCAGAAGTTAATAATCCAAACGGACTGCAGTATGCTGGCCAGGCGTGTGGGAGGACGACAAACCAGCAAAGTTTGATGGTGCTCAGATTTTGAAAGAGATGAAATTGTTCTGTGTGAACTTCCAGGAGGTCAAGCTTCTCTTTTTAGGGCACGAAGCAAACAAAGTGACACATAGATGTGCTAAAGAAGCTCTTAGCGTTTTAGTTAGATGCAGTTCGCTATGATGTAATACCTGGATTCTTGACTGATGTAATTCAGTCCAAATGTAACCACTACCCCATTTAAATAAAGCAGTGGATTACCGGAAAAGAAAAGTCTCTGAGGAGCAGACGCCGAGCATTTGCTGCAACATCGTTCTGGCAGTAACAACATCAACAGTAAACATCGGAAGATCTACAGAACTGGAAGACGGAAAGTGCGCACGATCATCATTGCAGTGACCCTTATGCATATACACGATTCAAAAACAAGGATATAACAAATCTCTTAGAAGTGACCCTTATGCATATACATGTTAGCACACAGAACCTCTGACCCACATAAA
Source organism: Avena eriantha (assembly GCA_910589775.1). Taxonomy (NCBI): domain Eukaryota; kingdom Viridiplantae; phylum Streptophyta; class Magnoliopsida; order Poales; family Poaceae; genus Avena; species Avena eriantha. Next base: position 390,947,976 of record OU342740.1, on the reverse strand, counting down.
GTGAAGAAACAACCACAAAACCTAACAGCAACCACATCATCACGTCTCAGAATTCAGAATTTCGTAAGAGAACAGATAAAAATGAACTAATACCAAATGATCAGCCTTCGCTGAATTAACAGCACCCACTGGCATAGACCAAGTTCTATTTTTTTTACTCTAGCCAGTGGCAATCTGGTTCTTCAATTTCATTTTCTTCCCTGTGTATGATTCAGAATTTGGATGCAAAAGTAAGACTTGAAGGCATTTGTAGCAGAGGAACCACACTTGAAACCCCAATCAGAACTGCAGTTATGCAAACATGATAGAAAAAAAAGCAAGGATAACTTATCTCATAGAAAGTGCATTTTTGCCTACAAATCCTTCAGCCAGATTAAATGAAGAGGCAAACCCAGAACCAAGTTCTTTAGTAATCATAGCGCAACTCAAAATTTCTCCAGGGGAGAAAAAAAGGCACTGATAGCATCTGATAGAAAAATCGTCAAACTTTGCCTTAATATCAGCACTTGATAACATTAGACCAAGTTCTTCGGTCTTCAGTTTCCTCATCGTGCATGATTTTGGAAGCAAAGTAAGACTATCCAGCATTGATGCATCAGTATCAGAGGAGCTATACTCCAACCCCCGAAAACAACTGTAACACAACAGCCATAAGATAAGTACCAAAATTGGGGAGCCAGATGAACTGACATAGTAATGGACAAGATATAATGATATATAACCAATATGAAGCTCCTGCATAGCATTAGGAAAAGCATGTTAAATACCATATCCCCCAGAATGTAATCTTGAGTACCAGACTTGCCATAGACATGAGACAATACATAATACCCAAACATAACAAATTACATGATACGAGGCTTAGAGAGTTAACCACAACTAGAGCAGGTGCGCAGCAATCATCCCTCAAGAATTCTTATGGATCAAATGTTTTCCTCAAAAACTCTCACCTAGTCACCTCTGCCGCACAACCTTATCATCTTAAGCTGAAATGTAGCATCATATCCCTGCAGAAAAGTCAGGGTATTTTCAGATATATCAGAAGAATTCACCCAAGAAGCGAATAAAGAAAGCTTCGGAGTATAAAGCTAGCATGATGTTATTTTTTCTCTATGTAAAAAGCTAAGGTTTTAGCTCCTTTTTCCAGTCACTAAAGAAAAATGGCAGAAGGTTAATTGAAATGTCTGGTTTAAATATTTCTGTATAAGCACATGTTGATCAAACCTAGCAGGAGGCATTTGACAAATTGTAAAGTGGTTACCATCTTATCAAATACCTTGTTCAGTAGGGTTCAGGAACGAAGGCGGCCACGCAATTGTGCAAGGATATATCAGAGGGGATGGGCAATTCTCCTCCGGCGACAACCTCGACATCTTCATAGTCTCGAGATTAATGGAGAACAAACACTCACCATTGCGCAAGAACACAGCACCGGCAACCACCCCAATGACATCCAGTGTATGCTGGTAAAAGTGCTCCGACCCAATCATCTCCGCCATCGCCCTGTGGAACCTCACTGACTTCTCCACCAGCGTCCACGTCAGCCCACCGGCGCCGTCCTTCACACCGATCCAAACCTCAATGCAGAAGCCACGCATGGTGAGCAGATGCAGCCCACCTGTGCCGTCCTCCCCCTTCTCAATGATGTCGAAACTGATCTCCCTCAAGAAAGGCGGGAGCTCCAGCACGGTGAACTCCATCGACGTCGTGTTGAACGCCACCATGCGCTCCCCACCCACTAGCTTCCAGTACAGAGATCGGTTGGCTTGCATCGCCCGGGCGCCGGCGAGATCAGACTGTATTGCGAGGCTAGCGACTTCGGCCCAGCGAAGCTCAGCGGAGGAGAGGAGAAAGGCGCGCAGCCCTGGGGCTCCGACGCGACGGGAAATGCAGACCGCCGTGAAGACCGAAGAGTCGCCGTCGTCGGCGACGAGGGCGTACCCTATGCCGGGGCGCGCAGGGAGTGAGACCCAGCGCCGGGTTAACGGATCGGCGACGGCGAGTTCTTTGGAAGCCCGGCTAAGCAACAGGGCGCGGCCGTTGCGGCAGTCCAGGAGCTGCCACGGGTTGCCGGCGGCTTCCGGCCAGTCGGCGCGGGAGAGGAAGGAGAAGGTGAAGTCGCCGCCCTCGGCGATGCGGTGCGTGGAGGCGTCGGGGCAAGCCGGGAGAAGGTGAGGAGCGCGGGTGGGGAGGCGGGCGCGGGGGCCGTGGACGACGCAGCCGAGGAGGAGCGGGCAGGTGAAGGGGTGGCGGCGGCGGAAGCGGCGGAGGAAGGGGGCGCTCCGGACGGCTCGGAGGAAGGGCTTGCAGGCGAGCGCTGCGCGGAGGAGGTCGGCGGGGGTGGGGAGGAGGATGAAGACCTCCCGCAGTAGGTCGTCCCCGAGGACGGCGACGGTGGCGGCGGGCGGAGCCATGTGGCGCAAGACGGAGTGAGGCACCTGTGTAGGGACGGGGAAAGAGATTTCCCCCAATCAGGCCGTGGTAGTTCCGTCTTGGGAACAGATTGCGAATTGGCAAATCTTGCACTCTCGCAGTGTTCATTCTTTAGAAATAATTTTTCTGAAATCAAATGATGTAAAGTTTGATCAAACTTATAAAACAATCTATTGAGACCTATTATACTATAGAGATATGATATAAAACCTTAAGTTATCTAATGACACTGATTTGGTATGGTAAATGTTCATATTTTTTCTAAAAATTTCATCAAACTTTGTATCGTTTGACTTTTGGAAAAATTATAGTCTTTTTCTGTTGAACGGAGATAGCAAACTCTCAAGTTCTATTTACAGTGTGCTAATGGATGTTCTTGCGATAATAATCTCCTTACACCTCAAAAATAAGATCGCATTTGTCAACACCCGGATTTTTAATCCCAGATGCCCGTTATGCCATACCTCGCAATCTCAGGATTTCCATTTTTGCGAGACATAACGGATTGGATATCACAGTACATCATCCATTACAAACCATACATAAGGTCTTACACAAATAAGGATCTCATGATCCAGTCTTAATACAACAAGCAGCGGAAATAAAAGATAAGCGTAACGGTGGGGTCTATCTTCAGGGGCACAGGCAATGCTGACGAAGGCAGATGGTCCTAGTTATCATAGCCGTCCTGTTGGCCATCATATTGATAGTCTCCTTCATAGTCTGGCCATGATAATAGCCAGGGACAAAAGCCATGAGTACTCTTTAAGTACTCGCAAACTACCACTAACAAGTATTATAAATCTAAGTTAAAGTGCTAACTCTATGTTTAACTATCAAGTTAAGTTTGAAACCTAAGCTGAGTTCTGAAGCAAATAAAGATAAGGTAAAACTCTAGAATCACTTAAGTTGGGGAAACTATTGTCATAAACACAACCCTGTTGTGGTCAAGTCAAGATTCATCATTCTTTTCAAAGTATTTAGAAAACATCTGATAACGAAACAGTATGGCCATTCCAACTGTCCATAACCGCGGACGCGGCTATTAGAATAGTTTGACACTCTGCAGAGGTGGTACACTTTCACCACAAGATTCGATACATCTGTCAGGGATAACCCTGAATCATCATACTTAGTATGTAGATAATCAAACATAATCTTTCCTTTACACACCCTAGTATAAGCACCTCTCCTATGAGCATGGCCTCCCAACCATGACCATCAGTCATCTTGGGCACTCCATAGGTGGACATCATGAGAGGTAGCCTCAGCTCAAACCTCTCCCGCGAGGGAACTAATACTAATGCATATAAATTTCCAGCTAAGCCTTACCCAATTCAGGTAATGTGGTTGTACGGTAAATTTGGAATGGTATCGCATCCGAATCCAACCATCAGTTTTATAAAAGGGTTAAGGCTCATGCCTCAATATTTTCATCATCATCAACCAATTGTGTTTCTCAACACATGTCAAAACATCTTAATAGAATGACTCATCATTCTAAGGTTAATAATTCATTTTCACCAAGTATTCCCATCTAAAGTGACTCAAGTTTTTGAGCTAATCTAAACTACTAAGTTAAGAGTGTTTACTAAGGTGGTAAAGATGGGTTCAATCTCATGCCATAGAATGACATCTAAAGGGTTCTAAATAGGTCAAGTTTTATACTTTTATGCTACCTTCTAAACAAGTAAAGAACTTTGTATAACTAAGAGGGATAAAACTTGTAACTAAGACTTGAAGTACCAATAATCAAAGGGGTGTGATCAAGGCATGCCTAAGGCATGTTAGCTAAACCCTCTAGTTGATCCTAGCCTGTTAAACACTAAACTTGCAAGTGTTAACTTGCATTGCTAATGGTGACTTGCACTTAATTAGTGCTAGCTTGCTAATAGTAGCTTGCCTTGGTTGGTGCACTGGTTGAAGTTTTCTTATTCTTCTTCTTCTTGGTAGAACTCCTCCTCGAAAGCTTGGTCGATACTATCGTCTATAAATACATAGGGAGTGCACAATCACCAAACAATACTTAACTAAGCTAAGTAGCATTCTAAGACACACATTTTATGATCTATTATCATCACAAGCATCACAAGTTTAATTCCATAGTTTCATTCTTTTTATTTTAGAAAAGTAATTTCTACTCATTAAAAAATTTACTAAGATTTAATATTCACCACCTAAATATGGGATCATGTAGACACATGTCCTCACCACATATTCTAACATGTGGGAATGAGATTAAAGGTTGGATCAATATTACTTTGGTTTAAGTTCATTATTTAATGATTTAAAGTGACTAGAAATGCCTATATAGCATTATTTTGGTACTAGTCCAAAGTCACTGCATGTAAACCTTAATATTATTAAATATTTTGATAGATATGATGAAATGTGATTTTTGAGAGTTGGAATCAACTCAAAAGCTAACTTGGTTGATTTTATAAAAATGTTGCAAGTTGCAAATGCTTCTGTCTTCTTATTTTTACTAGGAGAGATCTATAACTCTAATTGAATTAAATCCAACGGGTTTGGATAGATCATCTTAATACCTTTCAGACAAAATTAGTTTCATGCTATTTGGATTTGTAAAACTCCCAGAATTGAATTTTGAAATAGGGGACAAAAACTAGGCTTAACTAAAAAGAAAAATCCAGATTTGAATGTATGGGCTAGCGCGGGAAACGACTTGGGCCGACCCAGTGGCGCTCCGTGGCGCAGGGCTCAGCTGACAGGGGGTCCCGCTTGTCAGCGGCACTTAACACGCGAAACGGTACGCACGCTGTGGGCCGTAGGATTAGAAGGCAGATCTACGGCTGAGGGTCGTCGTCGACGATGAACAGGTCGTCGGCGAGCTCGAACCCTAGCGACTCGGTGGGGGTCTGCTGGGGACGTACCAGGGCTCCAGCGGGGTCGGCGAGGTGGGCAAACGAAGTGGAAGACGACGGCGAGGCGAGGCGCAGTTGCGCCGGAGCTTGGGGTGGTCGCAATCAGCGGCGCCCTTCTCCTCCTACCGCGGCGGCTCCGGCTCCAATTACGGCGAGGCAGAGCTCGCCTTGCTCCAGCGAGGGGTGGGTGAAGTTCAGAGAGGTGAGTGGAGTGGAATGGTGTGGAGAGAAGAGGCTAGGGAGGGCTCCTTTTATAGGCCCGACAGTGAGACCGAGCGGGATGGGCAGGCGACGGTGGCAACATGGCTACGGCGGGATAGAGGCATGGCTATGGGTAGCGATCGACGTGCGGTTCCCTGGCGGTGCTCTAGGCATTGAATGCAGCCGTAGGGGCGGTGGCACGCGGTCTGGGCGAGGTGGCGTTCTGCGCGGCAGAGGGGGCGGTGTCCACGGCGAGCAGTGGCTGTGAGGCGTTGGGTGGCCAGCCGGGGTGTCCGGGGTGTTCTCCAGGTCGTGGCGGAGCGGCGGGCGTGGGCTGCGGCCAAGGGGCGGTCTGGTCGAGCGGGGACCGAGCGCGCTCTGGGGGCGACACTAGCATGGTGCAGTGGCACTGGGCGCGGTTTGTGCTCGGTGGTCCACTGCACTCCTAGGCTCGGGCAAGGGACAGGGGGTGGCGGTGAGCTCCTGGCTACCTCCTAGACATGGCGAGGGAAGAGGGAATGGTCTGCTGCAGTGGGGCAAGGGTTGGCCGGCGGGGCATGGCTCGGCATGGCATGGCATAGCATGGGGACTAGGGACAAGGGAGAGGGGTGTTAGGGGTTTGGTTAGATCAAGAGGGGACAGAGGAGATAAGTGAAGATCATTTGGGGGCAAAACCCTGTAGTAAACAGTGAGCTAGGATTAGAGTAGAGATTATGCATGCCAAGTGTTTGATTAAATAGCCGCAAGAAAGAAAGTTTTGAATTTTGGTTTCAAATTTTTTGAGTGATCTCCACTAGTGCTAGGCAGTCTCTGGTTGCAAGGGTTTTGAAAGTGAAGCTCAAATAGATGGGTTTTGAAATAGGGGTGATCTATGCCTATGAATTAGATTCAATTTTCAAATGCAATTTAAAATAAGTAACAGAATGTTTTTAGCAGATCCAAAGGTGGGCCTTGGTACCTCATTATGTGTCTAGCAAGGGGTACAAAGATCAAGAATTGTTTCTGTTAAGAAATGAGTGCTAGGAACACTCAAAGTAGTGTAGTGGATTAAAATGGCCAAAATGACCATTCCTCCTTTTTAATTCTTTTTGATTTGATTTTCTTTAGAAAAAGTTTGGGAATGATGTAGATGATGTTTAAATCACCTAATAAACATTTTACAAGCAAAGGATCACACAATTATGGCAATTCAAAACAACTCCTATTTTAAATGCACACATATATGAATGCTTTCATTTTAAATTTGGAAAATTTTTTGTTAACCCCAATTTTGATTGATTTGATCTTGATAAGCTTGGATTGAAGTTTTGGGATGTTACAGCCTTACTTTTGCGGGGAATTTGTGTTTATTTGCAATGTTTATATTGACTGGATATTATCTATATTTGTTACCAATGATATGTGAGGTGAATGAAAAAAAAGTTTGTATTATTATATAAGCACTTTCCTATCGTGATGTTCTATTATCCAAAAGATATTGCACAACCTTTTAATAATTTAGCTATGATAAACTAAAGTAAAACAATGATTTATTTGCATCCAGAACAAGAAATCTAGTGACAAAGATTCTGGAAAGAGACACGGGAATAAATTGTAAATGTTCACGGCTACATCCGATTTTACCAATTTAACATAATATAACTAAATTACTACACAACCGAGATGTAATAGGAAATGGTTGGTTTGATACCCAAGTTTGGTAACCCAAAGTTTTGGTCCAAACTGATTTATATCTAACATCTAGAGATCGTCATATACATCTAGAAAGCCGTATGCTTTGAAAAAAGCTTGTACAGTTTGGGAAGGGGTTTTTTGAGAGAAAAGAAAAATCTACTTCAACCGATATGCAAAACAAAACTATTGCCTCTTTCTTTTTGCACGAGATTGATCAACAACTACACATAATTGCTATACCATGGACGTTTGAATGTTTTTGGCAAAAAAAATCAAGAGTGATTTTGTCCTTTCACTGGACTAAAGAAGAGCTTAATTTTGATGAAGTACTATGCGATTACAAAAAGAATCGATTTGGACTCTTGGAGCAGCGGCGGAACTCATGGTATTAGAGCATCTCTAGTGGCTCGTCTATACCAACGTGCAAACCAATTTAGATGACCGTGTAGCAAAAAAGCCTTCCCAGCGGCTCGTGTATACGGGCATCCAAATTTAGACGTCCTTTCCATCCTGCTACGCATCGTCCATATTTGGACGACGGAGCGACGACGTCCAAAGGTCAACTGCTGGCCCGCGAGCTCTCTCCCGCGCCCATCCGGAGCAGTTGGAGCGCAGGCGCCACTCGAGCGAGGTGGGCGTCGCTCGGCTCGCCGGCTTCAAGTATGATTTTCCCCAAAGGAATTGGTGAGAGAGAGAAGAATTGGTTGGGGAAGAAGGGGTCCTCGACGTGGAGGCAGGCGCAGGCTTGCGTAGCGGTGTCCGGCCTAGCAGCGGACGGGGAGGAGCAGGGGAAGGGATTTGGGCTTGGGCCGAGCGACGGAGCTCCCGAATTTGGTCGCCACTTGGGAAAGGGGAGAAAGGGTGGCGGCCGGTGGAGGAGAGAGGGGCGGCGGCCGGTGGCTGAGCAAGTTAACGGGATTAGGGAATGGAGAAGGGCGGCGGCCGGTGGTTGAGTAGATCGACGAGACTAGGGAATGGAGAAGGGTGGCTAGATGGCTGGATGGAGAGAACACTGGTGGAGCAAACGCTCATGTGAAGAAGATAACAAGTGTTGTTTGTTAAAAAAAATTAACTGAAGAGAATCGACCATGAATCGATGTACTGCTCTAAAAACCTAATATTATTTATACTGAATGTTAACAGAGATCGATGAAGTTGTTGTTTATAATGAATGTTGTTGTTTGCTAGCTACCAAAGATGTACTAACGTTGCTGTATTGTCAAAGTTTATACTGGATTTTGCACGGTTGACATGGTAGTTGAATTGGTAGTTAAAAAATAATATTAAACTATATGAGAGAGAATATAGACCTTCTGCTTATAGATGATCCGCTGGAAAACTGAGAATGTCAAAAAAAGAATCTCTTTAGACGACCGTCTATATCGACATATAGACGCCCAAATTTAGACCTTCCACTAGAGATGCTCTTAACTCAAGTCCAATGGATGTTCTATGCATAGACAAATTCAAATTGGTAGGGAACATTTGCCAATGTAGAGTTTGTAGGTTATGAACAAGATACGTTTGTACTAGTTTGGATATAGTTGGTCTTTGAGTCGCAGTGTGTGTATATGACATGAATTCGTGGTTCTGAGTTAGATACTTGTATCATAGATCTTCTATATAATGTGGGGTAGTCACAAGGTATAATCTATGCCAAAATAGTATCACAAAGATGTAAAGGCCACGACCTCATGTGCCAACGTCTGGGTGGCCACTGTTTAGTATTGTAAGAATATCAATAAAGAGAAACACCAATAGTCAAGCCATGGGTATGTAAGCATTGTCCATTGAACGGTGTTAAAAAAATCTTGGTCTCTTCGTTCTTGGTGTTCTTTTTTGTCATTGGTAGATAATCCTAACACCTTTGATTTAACATCGAGACTTTCTCATTGTTCTTACTGCCCCCAGACCAATTGTGAGAGAAACTGAGTTGTGGCTCACCATGCATGACCCTCACCTATTGTTTTTGTCAGGGGGATTACAAAATCTACTATGGTAATGGTACCCATCCCCTAGAAGCTAATGCACAGAGGGGAAAGTAGATTGTCTAATAGGATGCTCCTCTAAACTTTCTCAACTCTAATATGGCACTCGAGCATCTATCAGTTTCAACTTTCAACCACCTTTCCTCGTGAAGGTAGTTTAGTGGGGATGATGTTTCCTTCAACAGCTAGATAGACAAATACTCGTCGCAGGTGCCCTAAGGCCGCAAATAGCCACCATGATCATAAGTCCATCTATATTTCTGCATTAGTCTAGGTCTTCATCTGATAGGCTAATAACCACCTACTACTCATTTGGTTGGAGGCAATTAAACAAAGGGAATGCGTATTTAGGGTATGTGAGCTATGAAGTAATCTATTTGGTTGGAGACACCCGGAAATTAGAAAATATTAGCGGAGAATGGCTTTGGAGGACAAGCTCCATGGAACCCGTTTTTTAATTTCTTTTAAATCGATATTTTGATGTTTCAAAAATTCCAAAACAAATCCTAGATGTTGAAAATTACTTATTCTATAGCCCTGCAAAATTTCAGCACGAGATAGTTTGTGTACCTTCCTACACAAAAACGATAAATATGGAGATTTTTAAATTTTACATTGTTCACCGCCTCAATTTTGTCATTTTTACACAACCCAAAATACGCAAATATTTATCATTGGTTTAGAAGTCATCATTATCTACATCTAAGTTTTTTTTCACAATTTTTCTGAAACTTTAAAATGTTAATTTTTGAATAATTCAAAAAACAGGCCATGGAGTTGCTCCTTCAAATTGATGCACTCCAGCCAAAGCAGTGGAGGGGTGTGAATTATGGGGGTTGGGGTCTTATTGTTTTATTAAGATCATCTCGAGCCTTCACTTAGGCTAACCTAACCGCTCATCGATTCCAATTACTAACCAAAATGAGGGAATAAATTCCACCCCTCAAAATCCTATACATAATTCTAATTAGACGTCAAACAAAGGACTGAGACTAAGATGGCACATCTGATGTATAATTTCACGACAAATCACTTTTCTAAACTCTCATTTTGCTTCTCTATAGTTATGAAACACGTCATAATTAGTTACTCCCTCCGTACCCAAATATGTATCGTATAAACCTAGTTAAATATTCAACGTTTTCTAATTTTGACCGAGTATATATACAAAAATATGAAGGTCTACGATACCAAATCGATATCAATAGATATACTACGAGACATATTTTTATAATTTATGTTTTAATCTTGTCGTTGTTGATATTTTCTTCAATATGTTTGGTCAAACTTATAAACTTTTGACTTTTTGATTAAATTTATACGCCGTCTATTTGGGGACAAAGGGGGTATAACAATGATTCGATAAACGGTTTAGTATAATAAAAACTCACAGTTTATATATTAGTTCTAAAGAAACCTTGTGAATATACTGGTCAATGAAGAATTTATCTTTTTTAACTTACATAGAAATTTAGTAAGTTTGATCTTGGATGAACCATGTTTAATCACATTGATTCTTGGTTAGTCTTTTGGATCATGTTAGATCCATTGATTTATAATATTAATGGGCATGCGATCATCTCATGAATTTTAGAAAGGAGCATTGAGAAACATGTGTATTGCAGCACGCCAGTTGAAGATGGCCAACACCTTTTCACGGATGTGCGGTCGTCAATATTATTTGAAGTTCAGTGTTGAAATGGGTTGGTTTGCAGAGGGTTGTGCCGCCTCTAGAAAAATCCCACGATCATGGTGGAAATCAGCGAGAGCTATTCTTCACCATCCCGACATGGCTAGCTTTGACTCTTTGGTGATGCTCATTACTTGGTCGATTTGGAGAGAAAGAAATGATCATGTCTTCGAGAAGTCCCTCAAACCATTGCAGATTATCATCAATCAAAGCAAAACATGAGCTAAACTATGGGCCAATGTGAGTTGCCAACATTTCATTTTGCAAACAAGTTAATCCTGCTAACTTGGAGACACTTCATTTTAGTTGTTTAGTTGTTGCGGAATACAATTGTTGGTTTGTACAGATTTTAGGTAACCGTGGGTCTTTTTTTGCATTCTCGTTTGTATGGAGCTTTTCTTACTCGTTGTTGTGATTTGTGAACCTCTAGCATTCTTGGATTCCTCTTTCTTATATACTAGATGATACCTCGCACATTGCTGCAGAAACTTGTAGTATTTTCCTCTTAAATCTCATGTTTAAGTTCGAATGGCACAAACCCAAATAGATAATATTATATATATAATGCAACTATTTGTTCGATTAGGTGGCAAATTTTGCTAAGGAGCTCATAACAATGTGGATAGTCAACTCATGAGCCCATACTATTGAAAGGAGTTAATATAAGCTAAAATTTTAAATTCTCAAGTTAACTGAGCATGGATAGAAGTCTTGCGATTATTGCACATTGAATAACTTCACAGAAATGTCATCAGAAAATTTCACTAAACCCTAACTTTCATTTCTCTCTTCCCAAAGCTCAGTCGCAAATCAAAAATGAAATCGTGGAGTGTTTAATGGATGGATTAGGAATTTGTACTACTGCACCTTTAAATGGAAACCTTGTGAGGAAGAAGATAATTCGTCATTCGGTCTTGGATGCGTGTTAGTTACATCTTCTTAGCCTAAAAAAGACACGGACATATCACATAACATATGAATATCACTTGGAGGATATGCAACTAGATCAATAAAAATGGAGACAAATAAGTTGCCAGTCTGATAAAATGTTGAAATGAATTATGAATGAACTACATAAATCAATTAGAAACAATGTTGAACATCATGCATGGAAAATAATTTTATAAAAGCATGATCAAAAGAGGCACATTGAGCTAATTATTTGGAAAGTTCCACAATTAAAAACATAATAATAGTGGTGGGACTATTATATTTTTTGTTAAGAGAGAACGAAGCACATTTTATTTCTAAAGTTTTTTTAATCTTCTCTTTTCTGTAATGATCAACACGCAGATAACTATACATGGCCAACATCGCTGAAAGAGTCAATAAATTACAACTAAGAAAATTGGAAAGTTCCATGATTAGCGATTCTATCATACATAAATCAAGATAAAATCTCTATTGCATACCTTTGGCTACAATCCATACAATAGGTTCTTTTCAACCAAGAAGCAACACCTTGGACTCAATGATATGCACGTCAAAAGTTTAGGTAGAGGACAAATGAGAAATGCACTTCTAATCTGTGATCAAAATCTACATCTGGTGAGTTGGTAGATCTAAAATTTTAGTCAATATAGCTCTAGAAAATTAGAATTAGTATAACACTTCATCTCTGCTCCTTTTCACCTTTGCTCGTTGATGGCTATAAAATACAACCATTTGTCCATGCGTTTAAATCTTGTATTTGTCAAGTAATTGATGAAATGTCTCTCTAGCATTGCCACTAATGACTAATTATTACATAGTGAAAATTCTTTTCTTAATCTTTCTCCTTGCAAAATTGGGCACTCTTATGGTGAAATCCAGAGCATTTAATGAGGAGTCGCGAGTTGCTAACAATCCAAAGTCAAAGAAGCCACGCAGGAGTCGATCAGACGCTTTAACGAGCATCGGTATGGGCACATGCGCCCATACGGGGTGTTGTCGCCTCTGTGTAGACAACATAAGCAACTTTCGTGAAGACTCTTATATAAGAATCATATCAGGGCTGCAAGAAACCCAAACACGAGTCTAAAGAAACACATTTGAATCCATTTGCATCTGGGGAGAGGAGATCTACCGTCTCCATCACCATCACCATAGTCATTTTCCTCCTATTCCTCTCCATCTCAACACCATAGCCATAGTCCCCTACTTGTAATCTTGATCTCATCATGATTGGCCTCATTGTAAGACTATTTGCTATTTTTCTTAAGAATTTAAATACAATGTTTATGATTGTTGATCTAATCATGAGTGAGTAGTTCTCACGGGTTGCGGGCTGGGGTAATTGCCTCACAGCGTTATGTGCATATTTTAACTCCATGGGATATTAAATTATGATTGAAGTTTACACTTATCCTTTGTATTCTTGTCTATTGCCTCGATCCAAGGACTTGTCAGGTATGCAAGACCCCGAGAATTGATACAAGTAATGAGGTGAGATGAGTGGTGATCTTCTTCTACATGTGAAACCCAGTGACAAGAAGGGGAGTACGATAGTTGTTTAGAGATTCATTTTGGATTAATGGTAACATCATTGATTATAAAGCTTTGGTATGTTTTACTTAATAAACTCGTAACCCCACGCGACAGTGGTGTAGTGGTTGGACAAAAGTCTATAGTAGATGTGACTGGTAAATACTCTTTTAGACATGGCAATGTATTATTCATGGGCTTGCCCTACTAAAGAGAGGGTTATTTGGAGGATAGGCTTAGGTACAAGAGTGAAAATCTATAGGGACAATTGGCTACCATGACCTGATGCACTGAAGTTGGATGTAGCTACAGACATACCGCCCACATTATTTATCGATATTAATTCATGACCCATGAACGAGATTATCCTTATTATATTTATCCCTAACATATGTGCATAGCTGCAAGTGAATCCTTAGCCCTGCCCTATCTCCATCCATTGATACAAACCACAAAGAGTAAACATGAAAGGTTAAGTAAACAAAGATATTAAGAGTTTTCAAGGTCTTGTTCAACATAATTTTACACCATAGCAAATTATTCCCAAGGTTTGATAAATCTAGGTCTTATAGGAAAAAAAGCTATACTACATCTGTAATTCAGACTAAAGGTATCAACCACTTTTGTGGCACACTTGCTGGGGAAGCAATTCTCGCTACCCTGGTGAGGTTATCAGAAACCTTGCTAGTTAGTTTTATTTTTGTTTTAGTTCATTATCGTTCTTAGTTTACTTTTTGTTATCTATTGAAAACCCCAAAAAAATAGTTCATATTTTTATTATCAGTACTACTGTTTTTCTTAATCCAAAAACCCAAAAAAATTATTATCCATGGCAGAAAAGAAGCTTGGGGAGTATGCTTCTCCCAATGATGATTATTTGCATGCACTCATTACTTAGCCCGTTGTTACAATGGAGAACTATGAAATTAAAACTAACTATTTAATTTTGGTTCAACATAACTAAATTTGGAGGCTCAGTCGCCAAGGATGCAGGTATGCACTTGAATACCTTTACAAAATATGCAACATGATGCGCATAAAATATGTTGACACCGATGCAATCAAGATATGTTTATTCCCTTTCCCCCTAAGAGGAAAGGCAAAATATTGGTTGCTAGCATTGCCTAAAGGAACGATCATCACTTCATGAGAGGAATGTACTACACATTTCATGACTAAGTTGTTCCCTCCTGCTAAACTATGGAACTCTAATCTAATATTATAGGTTTTAGACAACAAGCTGTGAGCTTCTGACACTTGCATGTGAAAGGATGGAGGATGCCGTAAGAAACTATCACAACCATGGGATGAAAGAGTAGTTAATTTCTACTTATTTTATAATTCTCTAAATCCTATGTCTAAATATATGCTTGACACTACAGCTGGAGACACATTCATGGGAAAACAAGTTGATGTTGCCATGAGGCTTCTTGATGGTATACAAAACAACCATACCCAATAGCATGTGGAAAGATCCTCCTCGAAGAAGGTAAACTCTATTAGTAAGGAGAAGAATGAAGATCTTACTACAAAGGTACTGAGCTCATAGGTATAATTAAGGGTAAGGAAGAAATCCAAGTAAATGCCATCACCAAAACTAATATATAAGAAGTAGAATTCATTGCATGTAATCCTTATAGCCCTGCATGGAAGGACCAAAACTATGGTTCCAACTTTAAAATATCTTATGCTAATCCTGCAAGTGCTCCAATGAATAATAATAATAATAACAACAATGAAGCAAATCATAATAATCTCTCAGTTCTTGAGAATTCTTTCATAACTTTTATGTAAACTCAAGCTGATAAAAATATCCTCCCTACCAAGATAACGGAGAACCATGATCATATTATTGGTAAATTGTCTGATCAAGCAGTTGTTATTAAGAATGATGTGCAAGCTCTATAGGAAAGAACAAAGAATGTTGAGGCACAGTTGGACAAGATAACCGAGAGTCAAACTCTCATAATTGCAAGATTTGCTAGCAAGCCCAAGCCCAATACGGTTGAGGACTTAAAAATGATGTGGGTTGAAGATGAAGAACCTGAAGAGCTAGATTATAGTAATTCTCCACCCCCTTGTACCATGGAGGGCCTTGTCAAGATGATAACTTTGAAGAACCGATTATGAGGAAGGTAATGAAACCATGTATCAACACTTCATAAATTAAGTTGCTGAAAAGGTACATGAGTTAGAATGTGAATACAAGAAGTTATATGAAAATTACCTGCCAATTTTTATGGTATATTTGAACCTATAACTAAAATAAATGTAGGATTTAATGAGATTGCTGCACTTTGTGATCTTAGTGTAAGTCTTTCAACTATTCCTAAAAGCTTTTTGATAGGCTTAACCTTGGTTCTTTTGAAATGACTGCACTTAAGCTACATCTAGCGGATTCTACTTTTGAAAAAGTTGTAAGCATTAAATAAAACATTGTTGTGCAAGTCAAAGGGTGCCCAACACTTATTGATTTTGTTATAGTTGATATGCCTGAAGATTCGGTAGCACCTATAATTCTTGGTAGTAACTTTTCAAGAATTGTTAAGGCATTGATTAATCTTCATGAAGGTAATGTGATGTTTGAATTACTTTCACAAGAACCTTTTAATGTTCATTGCCCTAGGAAAAATAAGTCCAAGAAACTTGAGGACGAGATCATCACATTGAAGCCAAACTATTTTGGTGTGGGTGTTTCGCTCCCTAAGTTCAAATGATCACCATCATGGTCGAGCTAAATGACCAAAACTAGAAACGCTTCATGGAAGGCAATCTATGTGAAATGAAGTCTTGTAAGTCTTTTGTTTAGTTTTTAGTTTTTGTTTTAATAAAATAAAGTGTTCAAAGATCCAAAAAGGAGAGGAGAAGACAAGGTAAACTTGTTCCAAAGTATCCATTGATATATGACCAATTAGAGTACCAATGCATTTCAGAATATTACTATCATCTTGAAAGGCTTACTAATATTTCAGATTAATATAAGATTTTTGAGAAAAAAAAAGATTAGGAGGCAAAGGAAGAGGTGTTAACGAGCATTGGTATGGGAAGCTCTACCCGTACCATTTTGATTGCCAGCCCAATAAAACCAGAAGACAATCCACATGCAATAACGACCATCGGTACATGTGGGCCACGGCCGTATGGCGCACCCAAACCATGAACACGGCTAGCACTTCAACTATTCCAAAAAAATTGTCGAGATTACTACAAGTTAAACGAGAACTTGAACGGGTAGACGCCCCTGTACCATGCACCGTACCACGTGTACCACTAGGGTTAAAAGCCTAGTGCATGATTTCTGGCGTCGGTACAGGTGGGATGTGCCCATACCACGCGCTCGTACCACCTGCATGCTGTGATATTCACCAACGAGAGAAGATAAAAAAATCAAAACTCCCTCTATCTCTATTTTTTTTCTTCCACCCACCTCAAAAGCACCCCAAGGGATCTTCACGTCTACTCGTTTTATTGAATTCCTTGCACACCAATGATCCATGGTATGTTTCTTCTCCGATCACCATTTACTTTTTGAAAAATCATGCTCTTTCTCTTGCCATTATCTACTTAGACCTAGATCTAGTTTGAATTGTTATTCTTGATGGGCATGTTTTGTAGTTTTATTTAGAGGAGTTATTTTATAGAAAGTGCAGACACACATTTATTGATAATTCCTATTGGATCAAAGTTTTGATTTGTGTAAGTTCTTATTTTTAGATGATGAACATGAGGAGTTGAACACGTATTCAGGCCACTGCTCGTACTGCTCCTCCACCGAGCAATGCAACTTTGGGGCATCCTGTTCATCGAGGAGACCCAAACCAACCGACTCAAGAGACTCGAGGACCATGAAGCCAAGTCCACCAAGTGGGCATGTCCTACTATGCTTAACCAACTGGATTTTAACTAATGATTTCAATCTATTATGCAATAGGTTTGGATTCTCTCATTTTGTCTTTCATCAACCTATAACCTTTTGACGCTCGAGGTCTTGAGCACGTTGGAGCATACCGTCGAAGCATACTACCATTCTGACGAGGATTGTGAAGGTACTAACATGATCACCTTCCGCCTCATGAACATCTACTATTCCATCACCCTCACTGAGTGGTGCAACTACTTCGGGTTCGTCAACAACAACACCGACGTCTGGTGTGCAAGTTTCCTACTCAGGCCAGCTCATGTACAATATTTCAATATGATGAGTATTTATCAACATGATAAGAAGGGTAGTCACATTGAATATGACACAGTTCGATATTTGTACTATCTTATTGCTAACATGAAAGGGTAATTTCCCCTATGTGTGGTTTTGGTGATTAATGTCAATCCCTATGGACTAATGTTTTCATTGAGTTTTATATGAAGGAATATTCCATAGGTCATTCTTGTAGTCCATATGTTGGATTTAAGTATGGATGCCATGAAGATAAAGATATTCCTTGAGTTTTGGCATCAAGATCATCAAATTGAAGAGAAGAATATGATATGTTCAAGATCTTGAGAGTGTGATCTCAATAGAAGAATTCAAGATATGGCTCTAAGCCGGTGTCATGATAGCCTCATTAGTTGAGCTATGGTTGACTAAGATTTAGAGCATGTAACCAAATGAAGAATTCTTTATGTACCTCAAGATATTGATATGGAGCATGAGAAGATACTTGGTTGACCAATACCAAGAGTGAAGAGTGATTTCAAGTTGGTTAACACATGAAGCATAAAGAATGTACCACATGGATCTTGTGGTATGGTAAGCCTTGTCATTTATGCATCATGAACTAACCCATTTTATATGTGCCTTTGTGTTTTCTATATGGGATAGGTATCTTTCCATGTGCATGCTTCAAAAGTGAAGATCTCATATAGCCCATGAGAGGATGGCATCAAGTGGTGATCGTCATCAAGGTTGAGAAGGGCAAGTTCAAGATAATCATCTCAAGAAGATCATTTGCTTGAAGCTTGTTGTCCATATTGGTGATAATGGACATGTGAAGACGTGTCTTAATGAAGCTATCCCATAGTGGTGTATGGAGGAGCAAATTATGAGTCTTCACGAAGCAACAATGATCAAGTGGTGCATTCCGGCTTCGATGGAGCTTGAAGCGTTGTCATCAAGATCAAGCGGGATGCACAAGGCAAAGGTATGGCCTTGCTAGGTTTTCCTTTTACCGGTCTCAAGGTGGTTGTTGGGAGACCGGGTTATAGGATAGATAGCCGCACTATCAAGAGGGGCTTTCGGTTGGGTAACTTGATCACATCGTCGTAGGGAGCTCAATCCTTTGCATACTTTGCATCTTACTATTTTGTTGATTCTTGGTGTTTCTCCATGTGAGGTTCTTGAGCTTGTTTCTAGCTCTTCAACAAGCCCAAGTTCATCTAAAACGGAATTCGTATGCATCTTCTATGGTGTTTTTGAGTTTGAAGGTTTTACCGGTTCTTCTTATAGGGAGGCTTCATAACTTTCCTCATTTGGTTCTATCTTCCTTTGTTGGACTATGATGTTTTCATGCACCATATTGTAGATCTTGTTGTCCTCATCAAAACAAGCCCAAGATCATCGAAATCGGAGTCCGGATGCAAAAGTTATTGCGTTTTTCATGAAGTCTGTTTCATCCCGGTTGTGGATCCGGTTCAACCGAGCACCACACCGGACGGTCCAGTGCCAGCGCCGGTAGACCGGATCTCAGACCGGATTTTCCGGTTTTCACGACCGAGTCTATTCTGAGTGGGTAAATAGAGGGGTTTCAGTCTCTAGGCCGGTCCACCGGCCTGGGGACCGAGTTTCCCGGTTCTAGGGCGGGTCCAACCGACTTTTAGACCGAGTTTTCGCTGTTTTCTCTCCAACGGCCATATTTGCTTTTCCCTATAAAAGGGGGTTCTTCCCCCAACGTTTTTGGGTGTTCTTGACCACGAAATTGACCTCCATTGTTGAACCTCTTGAGCTTGCTTCCTCTCCCCTCCTATGATTCTTGCATCTTCTTGAGGGCTTTGGAAGAGGAGATCTATATCTACAATTTCCACCAACAATTACTCCTCTAAGTGAGGGAACCCATTGGATCTAGATCTTAGAGTCATTGGTTGACTTCCACCATTGTTCTTCCTCTCTAATTCCTCCCTAGCACTTGTTGCTTTGGTGGGATTTGAGAGTGAGGGATTTGAATGCCCTTGGTGTTCTTGCTTTGCATTCTTGCATAAGTGTTGAGCTCTCCACTATGATTTGTTCGAGTGAGAGACCATGAGCTTGTTGCTCTTGGAGGGTGACCTCCTAGTTGGCTTGATGGTTGGTGCCACGGTGTCCTCTTCGTGGAAGATTGTGAAGGGACCCGAGAAACAGCCAAAAGATTTGTCGAGGATGTTATAATCCGGTATGGTTATCCGCATAGCATTATCACGGACAACGGGAGTAACTTTTCCATGGGAGAATTGGCTGAGTTATGCGACGAGCAAAATATCCGGCTTGACACTGCGTCAGTCGCACATCCACAGGCTAACGGACAAGTCGAAAGAGCAAATGGTTTAACCTTACAAGGCCTGAAACCGAGACTCGAAGCACCACTATGACGTGCTACGGGGGCTTGGGCAGAGGAATTACTCTCTGTAATTTGGAGTTTATGAACAACTCCGAACAGGTCAACATGATACACACCTTTCTTCTTGGTCTATGGCGCAGAAGCAGTTCTTCCTAGTGATTTAATTCATACTTCTCCTAGAGTGGCCGCGTATATCGAAGAGGATGCCGAGATTTCTCGACAAAATGATCTCGACTTAGTCGAAGAAGTTCGCGTCGTTGCTGAAATGAGATCTACAGCCTATCAGCAGAAGTTACGCAAGTATCATAGCCAGAGAATCCGAAATAGATCTTTCAAGAAAGGTGATTTGGTTCTCTGGCTTGTGCAACAAAGAAAGCACAAACTTTCCCTAGTATGGGAAAGGCCCTTTTTAGTTAGTCGAGTATTGCACAATGGACGTACTACTTAACTGACATGAGGCTAGTCAAAGAAAGACCTGCTACTAAGAAGAGAAAGAGAGCTGGAGGCAGTACAAATCCGGATGAGTTAGACATACCATGGAATATTGCTCAGCTACGTCCCTTTTATTCTTAGTTTATCCTTCTTTGTAATCATACATATGTACATGTTCTGAGAAATAAAAGTTTTGGTTGCCTCAAGTTTTTCTGAGAAGTTTTTACCATCTTATTTTCAAATGATCATGTCATAGTCGAAAATCCCAGAATGCTTGAAAGTACTTTATGCTCATGTTCGTTCTGGTTTAGATTTCCGATTCTAAAATTGATACCTTCAGGTATAACTCTAAAATTTCTAGTCTTTACTTTGGTTATTTGTCTGATTGCTGGATGTGGGTATTTTCTGAGTAGTGAATTGTTGGTACTAGAAGCCAGCTTTGTTTCCGAGTTTAAACTGTTTTAGCAAGTGAGCTCCGTTGCTCGGCAAAGTTTCCGGCTGAAGGTTTAGCTGGCTTGCGAAAGGGACGAAGCGGAAAGCCAGATAAATGATAAGTGAAGACGAAAAAGTTCAAGTGCTTATGTAAACATTTCAGGCACACAAAAAAAATCAAAGCCAAAAGTGCTAAATAGATAAAAAGCTTAGCACGAACAAAATAAATAGTACTTAATATTTACAAACGCATCATGTTCTTTCCGGAATAATACAGAATTTTCTAGTCTATAATGCAGGAGGAGATGAAGGAGTTGCCGGCTCGCTGGTTACTCCACTTTGATATCGTTCCAAGATGTTCGGATCTGAGGTGGTCCGTTCATCATCGGAAACTTCTTCGGCTTCTTCTGGAGGAGGTGGTGGAGTAGCTACGCGGGTGAAGAAGGGGATCTCGTAGCTGGTCAGATCAGCTACGTGGCACCCATATCCGGCGCAGGAGTGCATGATGGCTTGAAGGTCCTGCTCCTAGCCATCTTCGTCTACCTTGCAGTACCCTCTGGTCACTTGCCATATCTCCATGTTTCCATGGTGGCTCATGATCATGGTGAGAGCGTTCTGCGCAGCAGTCCGCTCGTAGGACATGTTCCAGTCCCGAACAAGCTGCGGCATCTCCTTGGCCTTGTCCCGCACTTGAAAATCCGACATGCTTGGCATGTCCGGAATCCTGAGAGACTCGCCAATGTCCTCAAGGGACTGGCGGAAGTCATGAAGAAGATCACCGACTTGGGTAAGCCGGTGGGTGCTGGGTTCGGAGGAGGAAGAGTCCGTCAAGTTCAGAGGACCTATACACAAAATAAGTTAAGAAAAATCCGGCATTGATAAAAGTCGAAGAAAAAGATAAGTCAGAAAGATGGAACGTACCGAGAATGACGTCGTCAATCTTGGTCTTCTCCTCCCGGAGACTCTGGAGTTCAGCCCGGAGCGCCTGGGAGATGTCCTTCTCTCTGCCAAGCTCATTTCTCAGGTCCAAGATTACTTTATCTTGAGCAGCAATCTTGCGATCATGCTCTTCAGTGGCCATGGAGGAGGATTCAAGGACTTGAGCTATGCTCGTTTCATGATCCGCCTTGAGCTTATCCAGCTCTTGGCGAAGTCCCTTGTTCTCCACCACCAGGGTTTTGAGGTTCTCGACCTCTTCAATCATAGCGATGGATTGTTTCACCAGCGCTGTAAGTCAAAAAAGAACAACAGTTCAGGAAAAATTCGACATTCAAAAAGCAAAAGACAAGGTTTGAATCTCGGAATGTTTACCTTCCGCTTCATCCTTGGCTACTTTAAGTTCGGCATTTTTAAGCGGGAGAGCCTTGATCTCTCTTCGCTTATTGCAGACATTGGTCAGTAATTCCTGGTTATAGGAACATACTTTCTGTAAGTCACAATACCCAAAGTCAAAAAGCTACTTAAGACTCGGGCTAATATTTTTTGCTAAATATCAGCACGAGCCTTGGGGGCTACACTAGTTCGTTCTTTGGCATCCTAATGAAAGCATAAACCCGGATTATATATCCTACTTCATGATTGGGGGTAGAGGATATGATATAACATAATGTAAAAACAAGAGTTGGAATTCCGACTTACATATTGCTCGCGGGTGAGTTTATCTAAACCGCGTTCACTTCAATTTCCACCTTCTCGGCAAGAGTAAGAGGGATCACTAGGGCTGTTGGAAGCTCGCCAGTCCTAATCCTCTCGTCGCGAAGGCGGACTTGAGCGAGAAGGTCAGAGAACTTGATGTCCTCTGCTTCTTGCGCTTCTTCCTCGGGGGATAGATGGCTTTTGTCCAGGACTTGCCTGGCCAGCCGCTGGATTTCCTCTGCAGATTTCCGGGACAGGCCAAACTTGGCAAGTCCCGGATTGCTGATAAGGTTGTCGGCGAAGACTTCAGCCGAGGGATCATTACCCGAGGAGGGTTCACCCTTATCTTGAGCTGACGCACCCATGGTGACGTCAGTCTGTGACCCAAGGATCGCAGGCTCCGTTGGAGGAGCCGGATCTTCTGCAACCACCGGAGAAGGAATGATCGCCGGAGTTGCAGAAGGTTGAGGGGCAGGAGTTGGAGGAGCCACGATAGGGGAAGTTATGGTAAGCTTCGTCTGTCGAAGGGGCTTCGAAGGAATCCCTTTCCCCTTACCCTTGATGAGAGGCTTTGCTCTGAGAATGTAGTAAAGTCGAAAACATTACATCTCAGAAAGAAATTCGAGAAAGGTACAAAGGCAGAAATTGTGAATGAAAGTTACCTCTTCACAACGGGCACCTCCTTTGTGCCAACAGCCACTGTCGGAGCTTTGCGCTTCTTGAGCGCAAGGTCCGGCAATGGGACCACTTCTGTCTCTTGAGAAAACTTAGGAGGATATCCTTCGAGCGGAGCAAGTTCTGACTCGGGGAGGTCAGCAAGCTGAAAACAAGAAAGCATATCAGCATTGCAGTATAACTTGAAGATTGAAACACATAAAAGGTGTATTGATGGAAGCTTACCGGCACCACGGGGTTTTCCGCCGTGTGCATTTCCAGAGAAATCTCCGGAATTCTCCTCTCAATCTGCTCCTTGATCAGCCACTTGATCTGGCTGATGTAGCCTTGAGTGGTGTAGGAAGGCTGGGCCGTGGCGGCTCCGTCGACAAAAGCCGGCAAAGTAGTAGCTTTGCCGGGAGCCGGAATATCCCTATGATAGAAAAAGGTGGCTGGCCATTGTTTGACCGAGTCACTGGCAAAATTTTGGGATATGCCCGGTCACGTTAAGTGAAAAGCTAATAGTGCCGGTGATGTAAGGAACACCGACAGTGATGGAATTTCTCCGGACATGGAAATAATACCGGAAGAGAAGCAAACTTGGCCTAATGCCGAGAAAGCCCTCGCAAAGCGAAGCATACGCACTCATCTATAAGAGAGAGTTGGGAGGAGAATTGTGGAGTTGAACTCTGTAATGATCTATCACCTCGGAGAAGAACTCCGAGGGAGGAAAAGACAGACCTCGGTCGAGATGGGTGCCGAAGTGGACCCGCTCGCCGTCGCGCGGGTTGGGGACGGTTTCACCGGAGCCGGTCCGCCAGTCACCGGCGACGAGAAGCCCCTCCTTCTCCATGTTCTTGAGGCCATCCTCGTTGAGGGCGCAGGGGATCCAGATTCTCCAGAAGCTCTCCTTCTCTGCTGCTGCTTCCGCCGTCGCCGTCGCCGCTACTGCCGCCAAACCAGAGGAAGAGGATGATGAAGCCATTTCTCCGGTGAGAAGATGACCTGAAAGGGGCGGCGCTGGGAGTTCTGTGGGGGAAGGACGAGGAGGCTCTGTGCGCATAGGAGGATTGGGAGGAAAGGAAACGGCAAAGGACTGGTGGAAAGGAGAAGGAGAAATCCAAACCCCTTATATCCACCTAACTGCGCCAAGATTCGTGCAAATGCTACAGTGTAACTGCCACGCATCGTGGAAAGAACTAGGAAGGACCCATGCGATGATTGCGTCTCCTCGATCTCCACGCACGCATTGAAACGGCGCCTCGGTTCCGTGAACCGCGGACCCACCAACGGTCGTGCTGACGGCGCGCCTGTCAGATGACGTGACTTGACCATGCTTGTGTTAGGTGGCGTTAGAGACCAAGTTCCGGCTTAGTTTGAAATCGAGCTGGAAAATTCGAGTAACCCTATTGATAGGTCCGACTTATTTTTAAGACCCGGATCGTATTTTTTGTTGTGAAGTTTCAGGAACCCTTCAAGATTCTGCAAGCCGAAGATCAAGCTAGACGATGACAAAATCCGACTTTAGACCTTGGAGGCCTCCGAGGGCTGCTGTTCGGGATATACTTTCTGGGTATCCTCACAGTTCCTCACTGACCAGGGTGGCCCACTTCGGATTAGAGCTTTGCTTCGCGGGCGGCCCAGTCAAGGAGAGAAGACGGAGTCCAATCCGGCTACGGGAAGGCCCAGAAGACTTATCGACTTAGGCCCATAATGTTACTTGTAGTTCAAGATGTACTCTGTAACCAACTCTTAGTCGTAGCCGGATTGATCTCTCCTGTAAACCCTAAGCCGGATATCTATATAAGCCGGCCTAGGGAGAGCCCTTAGGACACACCCAATACTTTAGAACCTCAACTCGCACAGGCGATACCCTTGTAACTCATATTCCGGCTCTGCTGTATTACTGGATTGCTAGCAGGAGTAGGATTCATCCAAAGCCGGCGGATTCGAACCTGGGTAAACTTGTGTGCTCACCGTCTCGGAATACCGTACGTCTCAAACCCCTCTCTTCCGCACGCCTCGAGGACCCCCTCATGGCGTACTTGTCCTCAAACCGACGACAGTTCTTCCCCCAACATTTTTGGGTGTTCTTGACCATGAAATTGACCTCCATTGTTGAACCTCTTGAGCTTGCTTCCTCTCCCTGCCCTCCTATGATTCTTGCATCTTCTTGAGGGCTTTGGAAGAGGAGATCTAGATCTACAATTCCCACCAATCAATTACTCCTCTAAGTGAGGGGAACCCATTGGATCTAGATCTTAGAGTCATTGGTTGACTTCCACCATTGTTCTTCCTCTCTAATTCCTCCCTAGCACTTGTTGCTTTGGTGGATTTGAGAGTGAGGGATTTGAATGCCCTTGGTGTTCTTGCTTTGCATTATTGCATAAGTGTTGAGCTCTCCACTACGATTTGTTCGAGTGAGAGATCGTGAGCTTGTTGCTCTTGGAGGGTGACCTCCTCTTTGGCTTGGTGGTTGGTGCCACGGTGTCCTCTCCGTGGAAGATTGTGAAGGGACCCGGGCTTCTCCTTCGTGGAGCTTGTGAAGTGGTTGCTGAGCTTGCCATCTCCGGAGTGGAGGAAAAGCTAGCCATAAGGAAAGGGCCTATTCCTTCATGGGATAGACTCGGAGAAGAAGGTGAGCCTTCGTGGCGTTGGGAAATCCTTCGTGGAATCCCACACCTCTCCAACGTAACGTACCTTACTTGTAAGGGAACACATGAATACATCTTCGTCTCCGCGTGCCTCGGTTATCTCTATACCCGAGCTTACTTTCCTTGTGATAGCCATCAAGCTTGAAGTACTTATATCTTGCCTATCACTTGTGGTATATTTATCTTGTGTTATCTTGCTTAGCTTATCTTGTTGTTGGTGCACTTAGTTGAGCCTAGTGTATTTAGGTTTTGTGCTTGTAAAATAAACGTTAGTTTAATTCCGCATTCTATCAAGCCAAAACCGTCATAGTTTTGAAATTGCCTATTCACCCCCCTCTAGGCGACATATCTATCCTTTCAATTGGTATCAGAGCAAGGTCTCTCCTTGTTTAGGCTTCACGGCCTAGAGTGTAAAGATGTCGGCTAGTAGTATAGTGCACAATGACACAATTATCTTTGATGGCACAAATTATACTTTGTGGAGAAATTGCTTGCTTTGTAATCTTCGGACCTTGTGTCCAAATATTGAGCGATTTCTAGATGTAGGTTTTTCTCCTCTGATGGATCCTCAAAATCTATCTTTAGAGGATGAGAAAAATTTACATCTCGAAGCTCAAGTATATAATGAGCTTATTTTCTCTTTGAGCCCCATAGTTAATTTGTTCTTGACAAATGTAAAGCGCAAGTCATCTCATGAGATGTGGACCAAGCTTAAAGAAATATTTGGTGGGTCCATTTCTCATAGGGTCGATGGTATCTCCGAGGAGCTCTCTTATCCTTCAAATCACGAAGAGCTCCAAGTGGCTTCCACCTCCGACCGCGATGATATTTCAATTCCCTCCACTTCACCTACATGTGACAAGTCACAAGGTAATGGCATGGTGAGTGGAGAAATCATATGTAATGATGGTAGTGGTTCTCTTTACACCAATGATTCATGTTCTATAAATGCTAATGGTGTAGAGAGTTTGGACTTAAGCACTTCTTGCAACGATAATTATATATCCCCTTGTGTAGAAATTATTTGTCTAGAAATTATTTGAGTACTAGTGTAGATGATATGCTTGATTTGTCTTGTTCCAATAAACAAAATGCTTCTATTTCCTCTAGTTGTGTATCTAACAATGTAGAGAAAATCAAACACCCTATGGAGCAAGACACGATCATGAATGAAGATTCAAGAATATCCTCATCTTCATCCTCCCGTGCTCACATGTGCCTTATGGCACGAGGATCAAAGGTATCTCCTACTTTGGATCCCAAGATATCTTCTCTAGATAATAGCAATGATAATGATGATAGTGATGATGACCTTGATGAGGATACTAGAGCTCTTGTGCTTGAGCTAACCTTTTTGTGTACCTCGCTTCGTGGTAATAATAAGGTTGTTGCTTGTATCAAACATGTTATGGACACCATAACTAAACAAACGGAAACCATAGAGGAGTTGGATTTCCAACTTGATGATGGGAGTCGGAGATTCAATCTCCTTAAGCAAGAGATTGCCGAGGAGAAGCACACTAATTGTCTCCTCATACAAAAAATTGAATCTTATGAGCTTGAAAAGGAGAAATCTATTAATGATGCTAGTGCTACTAACTCTACTTCTTGTGAAGCATCTACCCTAAAGGAGAATGTTGAGCTAAGGGCTCAACTTGAGTTGCTAACTAGCAAGTATAGGAAATTGGAAGAGAGTCATGAAATGCTCTGGGGCTCTCATAATGATCTTCTAATATCCTACGATGGGCTAAAATTAGCTCGTGAGGCAAGTATCACTAAGGTAACATCTTGTGATCCTCTTTTGGACATTAGCACAACTTCTAATCAAAATTCTATTTTGCCATGTGCTAGTCCTTGTGATCCTTCTAGTCATACTAGTGATAAACCTTGTGTTGGATTACTTGCTTTGCCTTGTTGCTCTAACAATGAAGCTTCTACTCCCTCTAGTACCTCTATTTCTACTAACCATGTAGAGGAAATCAAAGAGCTCAAGGACCAAGTCACTTCTTTGAAGAAAGACTTGAAAATGAATCATGAAGGCAAATCCACACTCGATAATATTTTGAGTGTGCAAAAATACCCCAATGATAAAAGTGGACTTGGATTCAACTCCAATAACAAGAACAAGTCCAAGAGCAACAAGAAGAAGGGCCAAGACCAAGTCAAGTATTCGGCCAAGATTATTTGCTTCAAGTGCAAGGTTGTAGGACATGATGTAAGATCTTGTCCATTAAAGAAAAAGCACTTGAATGAGAAGCAACAAGGGAAGCGGCCACAAGTTCAAGGTCAAGCCCAATCTGAACCTCAATTTGAAGCTAGGCCACTTCCCAAGAAGAATCAAGATAAGGCTCCCCAAGATAAGAAATCAATAAAGAAGAGAAAGGGGAGCACTTGTTGCTATATATGTCGTGAGAAGGGACACTTGGCCTCTTCATGTTCAAACGATACCTTATCTAACCCTATCATTGTTGATGATGATTATTCTCTTGGGAAGGATAAGGATGGCAATGTGTTTTCCAAGTTTGTTGGAACTCAAAGTGGTGTTAAGAAAAGAACCATTTGGGTTGCCAAGCCTATTATGACTAACCTCTTAGGACCCAACTTGGTTGGGGACCAACAAGCTCAAACTTGATCAATAGGTGTTTTTGGAGGGCATTGGAGACTTCGCTAGCTCATGAAGAATTAAGGGATCTTCATATACTATCTTTTATAAAGCCAAGTTATAAGGATTATCATCTCCCTACCATATACCCAATGTGCCTCTTTGCGGTAACTCAAACTCAACTCTTTTATATTGTAAGTTACTTGCCCCTTTACTTGATTTGGTTTTGTTTCAAGTATGTGTTTGTATTTGTTGTGCCTAATGCATGCTTATTTTGTGTATTCAAGTATGTCTATGTGTTTGGCACATCATTTACTTGTGTGTTTTGCTTTGAGCCTCTAATGCATCTTGATGATATCTTTTTTGGCTCTTTTCGAGTGGTTAATGGAACATCCCATTTTGGGAGAGTGATATGCCTCGCGCATCTCTCATACCTTAAAATGTGTGTACATGAGTACTACCACTTAGTATTGATATTGCAATCTTATCTAGTCACTATGTGGTGTGTCATACTCATGAGAAATTCAAATTCTAAATGCCCATTAATTATCTCTAGTCGAGGTTGTTTTTCCTCTTATTAAGAAAAATTGAATACCACATTATGGGAGAGTAATATGCTTCTTTTGCATATCATAATCCTAGGAAATGTGAACATATGAGGTGGTGCCACTTAGAGTTGATATTGTTGATTATCTTGTATCTAGGTGGCATGTTAGATCAAACAAGGTCCTAATTTTTGTTAGAAGCTTTTATTGCTCATCTTTTCGGTCTTTGCTTGAGTAAGAAATTCTTGGTGTGGGCTTCCTCAAATGCATATCTCTATATCTTATTTGGGAGACCATTTGCTTCAAGTTATTATAATCATTGCTTTGCATGATTGTGTGACTAGTTGAAGCTATCAAGAATCTCTATCTTTGCATAGTGCTTAATCTTTTTATTCCTATCCTATGCTTTTTATTGTGAAGATTTATCTTTAATATCCGTGCAATATACCACCAGAAATAAATTCCAATACACTCATTGTCTTCGACAATTGATATACTTTGGTGTGGTAGAATTTGTGGATCATCTTCACCTTGGTTTTCACCTCTTATTGCCTTTTTTCTTTCCAAAAATTGTTGTGGCTCCAATTGTCTTCCTTGGCTTTTGAACATCTCTTTGATGGTGTTTTTGATTATTATCAAATGTGTTTTTAGTGGAAGACAAACCTTTTCTTCTCGGAACCTTGTGCCATTGTGAAAAGTGTTAAGGGTTTGGTTTATTTGTTGAAACCTTGCTCTTTTGAGTTTGTTATCTCATTCTTTCTTCTCTGTGTTATTTGCTTGAATGAGATAAATCTTTGAGCATTTGTGTTTTTATCCCATCTTTTATGCTCAATAGTTTTTGCTTGGTTCATTTGTTGAACTTTGTTGAACAAATCTTGTGTTGATTTGATTCTTTGATATAGTTTGGACAACAAATGTGTTTTGTCACACCTTGTATGCCTTCTTGAATATTTTGGTGTTTTGTCCAAATTATATATTCATTGGTTCTTGAAAGTCTCGTGCATGCATGTTTACTAAATGTATATCTTATATCATGTTTTGCTTTCTTTGATCCAATATATAGGGTATACTCCATCAAATCCTTAAACGGCTATGATGTGCATGAAATTCAAATTTCATCTCTAAATATGCACATATTTTTATGGAGTATATCCTATGTGTTGTGGTTAGTCTAACCACTTTGGACCCAATAAGTTTGGGGACCAAGATGTACTTGAATGTTGTTTTAGGTACATTGGAGATGCAATGGATGCTTGTCTTATCTATAAGGAAGGTGTTGTCACCACATGATAATTGGAGCCAAGCTAGGATGATCAAAGAATTCTTATCTACTACATCATACCATTGCTACCTCGGTAACAAGTGTCTTATTCATGCATATTATTCTTCCATCCAATTTCTTGTAGGTTGCATCTTGGCATGAATTTATTTGTTTGTAAATGTTGCGGTTCTTGCAAGGATCTTTGAAAGACTTTTCTATCCTTATTGCTTATGTGAGTAATTTGAGATGATGCATATAATGGGGAGTATATAAAATCATGTTCATGATTCACCAATCCCAAATATGCCTTCTAGCAATTTATTGCATATCAATTCCTCAAGGTACTCTCATGTGCAATATCATTGAAATTGCATTGAATCCTTCCTTTTGATACTTGTTGCCTTTCTCAAAATATCCCAACTAGCATTAGTTCCCTTAGTGTTAGTTGTGATGTTTTTGAGGTTTTCTTTTTCTTTGGCGAAGTTCATTGATATATCATAAGAGAAAATAGAGCCATGGGCTATATATATGCACTTAAGAAAAATATCATTTTTTGGTATATCTTTTGACTTCCTCTTGGATATCATGTTTTCTTATATTTATTAACCTCTTATATGTGGATGTTTCTTTGTGGATTATTCTCATGTTTTTCCATTTAGAAACTTATATACACAAGAGTGTTAATCTCTCGCCTTGATATCCTCGCCTTTTGCCAACCATCTCACCTATCCGCTTAGTTTTTAATGGTTTTGGTAAGGTCTTGATTTATGAGTGCTCGGTCTACTTTTATTGCATCTTCGCGCACTCATATCTCATATTTGGTTTCTTTAAGCTTGTCTTGAAAAGTGTATTGATTTATATCTCTACTCCTTGTATCTTGGTTGTGTTCTATATGATATAGATGAAGTGAGGATTCCATGCTTATGCATATTGTATTCAAATGAAACAACTCATTTATGGAAAAACCTTGGGGAGATTCCTTATTTCATTTAGATCACTATTTGTCCATTTGATTATTTGGATCTTTTGATTGCTTGCTTCATCCGTTGAAGTTTCTTCACCTTGTTATCCTTTTAGCAATATATGATTCTCAATATACTTGATTTCCTCCAAGTATTCGTCATTGGATATGTGCATACGGTTTCACTCATATTATGAGAAATGCACACCTTTGGAGGAACTTGAACTATATTGGCCTTCTAACTTTGTCATCCATTTTGGCACTTGTTGTCAATGGGGGAGAAGTTTAGAGGGTTTTAAGGGAAATGGTTTTCTACTTAAGATTGGTTTGTTCTTAAGTGTTTGCCTTTCATGCATTTCATCTTTATTATGTATTGCATGGTTGAATATACAGTGGAAACTCTCCCAAAGGTTATGCTTGACAATGTATGCAATGAAATTCAAGTTCATCACACGTGCATATATTGTGGGGGAGTTTGCTCTATACATGTTGGTTCTACTCACATCTCTTGCATTAGTTGTAGTTTGTGTGAGTAGAATTGGTTTTGATATGGGCTAGTATCTTTGTGTTACTTAACCATATCAAACACAACCTCTTGTATACAACTTATTTCGGATAAGTTGCGTACTTGTTTCTAATATTCATCATATAAACCCTCTTGTTGTGATTGTCATCAATTACCAAAATGGGGGACATTGAAAGGGTAATTGCCCCTATGTGTGGTTTTGGTGATTAATGACAATCCCTATGGACTAATGTTTTCATTGAATTTTATATGAAGGAATATTCCATAGGTCATTCTTGTAGTCCATATGTTGGATTTAAGTATGGATGCCATGAAGATAAAGATATTCCTTGAGTTTTGGCATCAAGTTCATCAAATTGAAGAGAAGAATATGATATGTTCAAGATCTTGAGAGTGTGATCTCAATAGAAGAATTCAAGATATGGCTCTAATCCGGTGTCATGATAGCCTCATTAGTTGAGCTATGGTTGACTAAGATTTAGAGCATGTAACCAAATGAAGAATTCTTTATGTACCTCAAGATATTGAGATGGAGCATGAGAAGATACTTGGTTGACCAATACAAAGAGTGAAGAGTGATTTCAAGTTGGTCAACACATGAAGCATAAAGAATGTACCACATGGATCTTGTGGTATGGTAAGCCTTGTCATTTATGCATCATGAACTAACCCATTTTATATGTGCCTTTGTGTTTTCTATATGGGATAGGTATCTTTCCATGTGCATGCTTCAAAAGTGAAGATCTCATAGAGCCCATGGGAGGATGGCATCAAGTGGTGATCGTCATCAAGGTTGAGAAGGGCAAGTTCAAGATAATCATCTCGAGAAGATCATTTGCTTGAAGCTTGTTGTACATATTGGTGATAATGGACATGTGAAGACATGTCTTAATGAAGCTATCCCATAGTGGTGTATGGAGGAGCAAATTATGAGTCTTCACGAAGCAACAATGATCAAGTGGTGCATTCCGGCTTGGATGGAGCTTGAAGCATTGTCATCAAGATCAAGCGGGATGCGCAAGGCAAAGGTATGGCCTTGCTAGGTTTTCCTTTTACCGGTCTCAAGGTGGTTGTTGGGAGACCGGGTTATAGGATAGATAGCCGCACTATCAAGAGGGGCTTTCGGTTGGGTAACTCGATCACATCGTTGTAGGGAGCTCAATCCTTTGCATACTTTGCATCTTACTATTTTTTTGCTTCTCGGTGTTTCTCCGTGTGAGGTTCTTGAGCTTGTTGCTAGCTCTTCAACAAGCCCAAGTTCATCTAAAACGGAATTCGTATGCATCGTCTATGGTGTTTTTGAGTTTGAAGGTTTTACCGGTTCTTCTTATAGGGAGGCTTCATACCTTTCCTCATTTGGTTCTATCTTCCTTTGTTGGACTATGATGTTTTCATGCACCATATTGTAGAGCTTGTTGTCCTCATCAAAACAAGCCCAAGATCATCGAAATCGGAGTCTGGATGCAAAAGTTATTCGCTTTTCGTGAAGTCTGTTTCATCCCGGTTGTGGATCCGGTTCAACCGAGCCCCACACCGGACGGTACGGTGCCAGCGCCGGTAGACCGGATCTCAGACCGGATTTTCCGGTTTTCGTGACCGAGTCTATTCCGAGTGGGTAAATAGAGGGGTTTCGGTCTGTAGGCCGGTCCACCGGCCTGGGGACCAAGTTTCCCGGTTCTGGGGCCGGTCCAACCGACTTTTAGACCAGGTTTTCGCTGTTTTCTCTCCAATGGCCATATTTGCTTTTCCCTATAAAAGGGGGTTCTTCCCCCAATGTTTTTCCTCTCTAATTCCTCCCTAGCACTTGTTGCTTTGGTGGATTTGAGAGTGAGGGATTTGAATGCCCTTGGTGTTCTTGCTTTGCATTCTTGCATAAGTGTTGATCTCTCCACTACGATTTGTTCGAGTGAGAGACCGTGAGCTTGCTGCTCTTGGAGGGTGACCTCCTAGTTGGCTTGGCGGTTGGTGCCACGGTGTCCTCTTCGTGGAAGATTGTTAAGGGACCTGGGCTTCTCCTTCGTGGAGCTTGTGAAGTGGTTGTGGAGCTTTCCATCTCCGGAGTGGAGGAAAAGCTAGCCATAAGGAAATGGCATATTTCTTCGTGGGATATACTCGGAGAAGAAGGTGAGCCTTCGTGGCGTTGGGAAATCCTTCGTGGAATCCCACACCTCTCCAACGTGACGTACCTTACTTGTAAGGGAACACGGGATACATCTTCGTCTCCGCGTGCCTCGGTTATCTCTATACCCGAGCTTACTTTCCTTGTGATAGCCATCGAGTTTGAAGTACTTATATCTTGCCTACCACTTGTGGTATATTTATCTTGTGTTATCTTGCTTAGCTTATCTTGTTGTTGGTGCACTTAGTTGAGCCTAGTGTATTTAGGTTTTGTGCTTGTAAAATAAACGTTAGTTTAATTCCGCATTCTATCAAGCCAAAACTGTAATAGTTTTCAAATTGCCTATTCACCTCCTCTAGGCGACATATCTATCCTTTCATAACACCGTGCTAGCACGTGGTGAGTTTATTAGAGTCAATGAGGAGGACATGATCGTCCTCTCCAAAGCTGATATCTTAGACTATAACTTGATGCCAAACTTGGGAGCCATCATTTTGTTGTATTTGTACCATCAAGTTCTTTTAACCCGTGGACCCATTGCCTATAGAGGATTCATAACCGCTCTCTCCAATGCTCTTCACATCAACTTATATTATGTAATCTACAGACGTTATAAGGTGACAAACTTCTCGGTTTTCATACTCTCAATGCTTGTGGTGTGGTTAAGCATAGGCATACCCATTATTATGTTCACATACCTAGAGTTGGGAGTCTCTATCCTGCTCCCACACCTGATTATCCATTCTCTCTCGAGGATAGATGTCTACATTATGATGCGCTGGTTGAAGAAGAACAACTGCAAGCGGAGATGTTGAAAGAGGATAATTAAGTAGAACAAGAAGAAAGAGGACCCGAACAAGAACAATAGCCACATGACCCCTACGCCACGTATGATGACATATACGTGCTCGGTGGCACCATCGACAACATGAACAACCTTGCCATCGACCTCCGCAATCCCACTTAGAATTTGGCATCTCAATTCTCCCAATGGAGTGACCAATGGAATTTCGATAACATGGAAAGCCTAAGCTTGGGGAAGTCTCCTCAAGAATTAAGAGTGATGGTTAATGATGTTGTATTGCGCTCCATGTGAGCTCGAAACACTTGTTTTGACTTGTTCCAAGACTTTGCCTTTTTGTTTGCTTTTTATTTTGTTTATTTTTAGTTTGAAGTTTTTCTTAGCCGAGCTTTATTGCGAGTTTTATATTATCTAAATCCCAATCTTCAAAAACAATTCTTTGCTTTTATCCTTGCTCTTGAAATTGATTCCATTTGCCTCTATTGTTTTCATATTTTCAAGAGAGTGATCTACTTCGAGTTTCAAAGGAACATGTAATATGGAAGAAAAATGTGAAGTCATGAATGAGAGGTATGTCACTTCTAAAGTTTTAAGTTCCTATGCTAGTTGGTAGTATTGTTAAGATGTTATACTACTGGGAGAAAGTCTTAAAAGTTAGAGTAAAGCTTTTATTTACATGATTAGTTGGTTAAGTAGGCTTTTACTCTAGTTCTTGTAGTTAACTGTGTCTTAACTTGGAAATAATTTTGCATGAAAACAGAACAAGAAGAATTCTCCAATGTTGTTTAATTATCTTAAGAGTTTAGCCTTAAAGATACTCAACTCCATAGATATAATGATAGAATTGATAGTACTCTTTAAAGGTTTTTTTCGAAAGAATGAATGATTAGCAGTGATTGAGATGCATGCCAAAACTTGACATGTTGATCAAAGTAAGATATAGATTTATGCGTCTCTACAACACTATCGCACTCATGGTATGCTAACAATTCCGCTGGCCTACAAACTATCCTTATGGGGGAAACCTATGGATTTCAGCTATGAGTTGATTAAAACATTCGTAGAAGCAATGCTATAATGGTAAGATTCTTGTCATACTCATGGAACTGCATTGCAAGAAAAAGTTGGGCCTCTGACTTGCTACGAGAAATTGGTGGCGGTCATAAGTGTCCATCCTACCCTAAGTCTGATTAAACTGACTAAGTTTTGGCATGACCTTGTTACTACTAAACCGAAGTTCTAGAAACAAAAAAATGGAAGTGTTTGATAGCCTTCATTTATTGATGTCGGTGTTTTTACAATGAGATTTGCTTCTTTAGACATAATCTCTCACTCTTAATTGTTAATATGAATCTTCGAGTGTTCCTTAGCAAGATGGCAAGCTGAGGGTTGGCTAGAGAGTATTTGCAATATTTGTTTACTCATCTAGTTATTCTTGCTTTTGAATTTTTTATTGTGACTGTCTTGCCTCAACACCACTTGTATGATATTCTTGCCATTACTGTTTCCATGCTAAGCTTTCAGAATGAAGAAGTGGTGGGTGCATGAGGCTACTAATTGTAAGTGAAGTTGCTTTTTCGTTGTTTCATTTTAAACGTTGAGTTCCTTACGATTTTTGTTTTCTTGCCCGAGGGTGATACGTTGCAAACGTATCTATAATTTTTGATGTTCCATGCTTGTTTTATATCTACTTTCTTATGTTTTGTCCACACTTTGGAGTATTTTTACACATTTCCTAGAACTAACCTATTAACAAGATGCCACAGTGCCAGTTGCCTGTTTTCTACTGTTTTTGGTTCTAGAAAAGCCAGAAAATTAATATACACGGGATTGGATGGGACAAAAGCCAAAGTCAATATTTCACCGAGGGGAACACGGAGCCAGAAGACGAGGCGGAGGAGGGCCTCGAGGGTGCCACACCCCCTGGCCGTGCGGCCAGTCCTGGCCCACACCTGGGGGGTGCAGCCGCCTCGGGCACCCCCTCGGCCTCCCCTCTCTCCTATAAGAAGCCTCCGATATAGAAACCCTAAGTACCCGATCAAAATTCCACGAAAGAGTCTGTAGCCATTGATACGTTGCTAACGTATCCATAATTTTTGATGTTCCATGCTTGGTTTTTATCTACTTTCTTATGTTTTGTTCCAACTTTGGAGTACTTTTTATACACTTTCTTGGACTAACCTATTAAAAAGATGCCACAGTACCAGCTGCCTGTTTTCTGCTGTTTTTGGTTCCAGGAAAGTCAGAAAATGAATATTCTCGGAATTGGACGGCACAAAAGCCAAAGTTAGTTTTTCACCGAGGGGGACACGGAGCCAGAATACGAGATGGAGAGGGGCCAGAGGGCCGCCACACAACCTGGTCGCGCGGGCCTGGCCTGGCCACACCAGGGGGTGGTGTGGCCGCCTAGGGAACCCCCTCGGCCTCGCCTTTCGCCTATAAGATGCCTCAGATACGGAAACCCTAAGTACCCGATCAAAATTCCACGAAAGAGTATGTAGTCGCCGTCATCTCCATCCCTAGATCGGGAGGGATCTAAAGCTCTTCCTGGCACCCTGTCGGAGGGGAGAATTCACTCTGGAGGCCTTCTTCATCACCATGCAAGCCTCCCGTGTGATGCGTGAGTAGTTCATCCTTGGACTACGGGTCCATGTAGTAGCTAGATGGCTGGTTCTTCTCCTTTGTGCTATCATGTTTAGATCTTGTGAGCTCTGTTCATGATCAAGATCATCTATTTGTAATCCTACATGTTGTGTTTGCAGGGATCCAATGGATATTGGGATGCTATTTCAGATTGATTATTGATTCTATCATGTCTTTGTTATTTGTAATCTTGCATGCTTTCCGTTGTTAGTAGCTATCTTGGCCAAGTAGATGCTAGCAACTCCAAGAGTTAGTATTTATGCTCGATAGTGGGTTCATGCCTCTAGTAATCTAGGGAAGTGACAAAAATCTCTAAGGTACTAGATGTGATGTTGCTACAAGGGAGAAAACAACAATCCTTTGTCCATAGAACAATCGTATTGTTTACTTTACACGCAATGCGTAATGCAATTATTTTTTGCTTGCAACTTAATACTGGAGGGGGTTCGAATGATAACCTAAAGGTGGATTATTAGTCATAGATGTAGTTGGATTACGGTCTATGTATAATGTTGTAATGCCCGATCGAATCTCAAAGGAGTCAAGATGATTAGTATATGCATGTATGCTTTCTTGATGTTTGTCAATTGTCCCGCTGTAATTTGTTCGCCCAACATGTTATCTATCTTAAGGAGAACCACCACTAGTGAACTATGGACCCCGGTCCTTTCTTTTACCATCAATCTACAACAGTTTACTGTTTTCTGTTTACTTTCTACAAGCTTTTACTTTCTTCCACACAATACGTTTAATCCTTTGTTTGCAGCAAAACCGGTGAGATTGACAACCTCACTGTAAGTTGGGGGCAAAGTTTTGTGGTTGTGTTGTGCAGGTTTCCACGTGGTTGCTGGCACCGGTAGTGCGCCCTGCCAAAGTCCAGCTAGCAACACCTTGGAGGTGTTTCCTTGCTCCTACTGGTTCGATAACCTTGGTTTCATAACTGAGGGAAAACTTACTGCTGTTCTCATCATACCTTCCTCTTGGGGTTCCCCAACGAGCTCGTTAATACACGAGTTAGCAGCCGTCGTCATCTCCATCCCTAGATCGGGAGGGATCTGAAGCTCTTCTCGGCACCCTGCCGGAGGGGAGAGTTCACCCTAGAGGCCTTCTTTATCACCATGACTGCCTCCGGTGTGAAGCGTGAGTAGTTCATCCTTGGACTACGGGTCCATGTAGTAGCTAGATGGTTGGTTCTCCTCCTTTATGCTATCATGTTTAGATCTTATGAGCTTCGTTCATGATCAAGATCATCTTTTTGTAATTCTACATGTTGTGTTTGCGGGGATCCGATGGATATTGAGATGCTATTTCAGATTGATTATTGATTCTATCATGTCTTTGTTATTTGTGATCTTGCATGCTCTCCGTTGTTAGTAGCTATCTTGGCCGTGTAGATGCTAGCAACTCCAAGAGGGAGTATATATGCTTGATAGTGGGTTCATGCCTCTAGGAATCTGGGGAAGTGACAGAAATCTCTAAGGTACTAGATGTGCTATTGCAACTAGGGAGAAAACAACAATCCTTTGTTCATAGAACAATCATATTGTTTACTTTACGTACTTCGCTTAATGCAATTATCTGTTGCTTGCAACTTAATACTAGAGGGGGTTTGGATGATAACCTGAAGGTGGATTATTAGTCATAGATGCAGTTGGATTACGGTCTATGTATAATGTTGTAATGCCAATCAAATCTCATAGGATTCAAGATGATTAGTATATGCATGTATGCTTTCTCGATGTTTGTCAATTGCCCCACTATAATTTGTTCACCCAACATGTCATCTATCTTAAGGAGAATCACCACTAGTGAACTATGGACCCTGGTCCATTATTTTACCATCAATCTACAAAGCTATTTACTGTTTTCTGTTTACTTTCTGCAAGCTATTACTATCTTCCACACAATACGTTTACTCCTTTGTTTTTAGCAAAACCGGTGAGATTGACAACCTCACTATAAGTTGGGGCAAAGTTCTGTGGTTGTGTTGTGGAGGATTTCAAGTTGAAACAACACCTTGGAGGTGTTTCCTTTCTCCTACTGGTTCGATAACCTTTGGTTTCATAACTGAGGGAAAACTTGCTGCTGTGCTCATCATACCTTCCTCTTGGGGTTCCCCAATGAGCTTGAATATATTTTGGGTCATCAAGCTCTTTTTCTGGCGCAATTTCTAGGGAGTCAAGGACATCTTCACAAGGGGAGTCCCTCATAACCAATCTCTTTACTTTGTTGTCTTTGTTTGGCTTAGTTTATTTCTGCTTTGTTTGCTTATTTCTTTATCAAAAACACAAAAAAAATTAGTTGTACTAGTTTGGTTCTCTATATTAAAAACACATTTTTTTAGTTGTTACCTAGTTCCTAGCTCACCATGTTGTTCCCTAAGTTCACCCTGAAAGACCTTTCAATAGGTAGTGGCTGTATAATTGGAAAAGATAATATTGAAGAATGCTTTAATCATGTTAGTAAGCATGAGGATATTGAGGATAGATCTCTAGCAGAACTTGCCCCAAATTATGAAATTGCTGATGCTTCTTTAGTTCACATGTTGGAAGCTAGGTTTGTTAACCTTAACCCCTTAATGCAAGTAATGTTTCTTAAACTTAAGGAAATTGAGGACCCTGAAAAGAGAGATTTTATTCTGGAAACCTTGCTTAAAGAATTCTATGATGTTGCTAAGGAAGCTAGAAAAGTCTTTGAATGTTTTAATATGCTAGGCTCATGTGTAGATGTTATTGGTACACGAGAAAAGATGGACAAAACCGAACCTAATGGGGAGGAAATTAAGATACCAATACCTTTAAACTTGTAGGAATGCATGAAGCCTTAGAAAAGAATTTTGATTGGATTGTTCCTGAAAACCCGTTTGATGAAAATAGTGAACCCAAAAGCATTGAGAGAGGATCCTCTAGAACTTATTTGGATGATATACCTTGCCTTGTTGAAGATATTTCTGATATCAATCTTAATGCTTCTTCATTTGAGAATACTTGATTCTTTTCTTGCTTCTTATGCCTAACTTAAAGGTGTTAAAGAAAAGTACTTATTGGGAGATAACCCAAAAGTTTTAGTTGAGTCTTGGAAGTTATTACCTCTGTAATAACCGCTCCTTATCATTTTTGTGTGGTTTTTGTGCCAAGAGTAACCTCTAATGAGAGAGAAGTAATGTTTGGGCAAGTTGCTGTCCTGAAATAGATTTTTGTGCTTCGCTGTAAAAATTTGTGAAAAATTTCTGTACGTCGGTTTCAGCTGTAATTGTTTGTGCTTCTGCCCCAGGTTGTTATCCAACTTTTGTTAGCTCAACACTTTTCAATTTTAGCAACAGAAGGTCTTCGAAAAAATTGGTTTTTACCTGCTGGTTTGTTTTGACAGATTTTTGCCATTATTTGCATTTGCCTCTTAATCTCTTTCTCTTTGAGTTCTATTTGATCATTTGAACTTTTTAAAGGAAGTGCTATAGTATATTTTTTTAATGGAAGTTTTACTTGTGTTGAAACCTAACCAAAAGACTTATTATCTTGAGTACACTAATGTTGCTAATGAAGATTGTGTGAAGTTTTGTATGAAGGAAATTTTTTGAGTGTAGGGAAGAGTAATGTGATGAGATGAAGTATCGACAAAAGATCAAGCTTCGGGGGGTGCCACCCTGTGTCACCCGAAGAAATATCCAAGAATTACAAGCATCAAAGCTTGGGGATGCCCAAGACATCCCCTTCTTCATCAATAAAAATCTCAAGTTTCTTCCAAACACTTCATTTTTATTGTTTCATGCACAGTTGTGTTGTTCTTGGAGCGTCTTCGTTTTTGTTTTTGGTTTTCGTTTGCTTAGTTTTCTTGAATAAATTGGTTGGACCCCCTCATTCATACATTAGTTTTCAAATAAGTTGGTTTGGATTGGAAAAGAGTAGGAAAAGTTCATGCTTAAGTGGTAAAAAGGAGCTTGTTTTTGACTGTGGCCTATGCTTTGTCATGTCATGCTTGATATTGTTTTGGCTTTATGCTTAGTGATTTTTGTTGTAGAATGACTTGTTATACACAATTTAGATTGCTTAATGTGCCTTGAAAGAATCATGCGTTGTTTTAGCATATTAAAGCATAGTATTGTGGTATTCTCCTTTGATGCTTTATTTGGGTCGACTTGGCGCATGCTCACACCATGTTAAGACTATCCCAAGTCACCATAGCCTCGATGATCATTTAGTTTTTGACTTGTAATATCACTTTATACTTTAATTAATGATGTTTTGTCGCTTTGTATGATTATGTCCATATTGCTCTCTTAGTTGGTCGCTCCTAGTCTTTTGCTAGCCTCCATAACCAAGTATGAGTTTCACTCATGCATCCAACTCCAAATAAAACCAAGTTATTCCAAAGAGTCAACCATATCTACCTATTAGCATTTTCTATTTCCAAGTATATTCATGTTTTTATCTACCTTCCGAATTAAACTTGTTATGTGAAAATTAGTAATTAAAGCTCTCACGAACTTGATGGCACACTTTACTTTTCTTTCCCCTAATAAACTTGAACCATTGTGTCATCTATGTTGTATATGCTTGCACTTATATGTTGGGGATTATCAAACCATGCTGTCATGGGTAACGCTTTCAACATTGCACTTGTACATTGTACCCAGGTGATATCGTGCTCTTTTGTTTATGGATGTCGTCGGTGTGAAATGAAAGGGGAGCTTGTAAGTCCATGGAGTTATGTATGTGTGTTAGAGAAAAGCCTGGGCGGCTGCTCTAATCCATGCCTAATCATGGTGGAAACCTGTAGTGTAACCATAATGAGCAATCTATGAAGCATTCTTCTTATAAAAAAAGAGATAGAGATTGAAAAAAAAGAGACGAGAAAAGAGGAAAGAGAGAAAAAAGCACCACTTTCCCATGGTAAATAAGAAGATTGCTGAGGTGCTTATTGTCTGCTTGCCTTGTCATTTTGATATGGGGATTCTTCCGTATCATCGGGCAAGGGGTACCTCATTGGTGGTTCTCTATGATACACATGTACTTACTATGACAAGAACTTACCGGTAACTAAACTTGAGTAGCATGAGGAGCGGCCCTCGTATTCAAGGGACATGAGATTGCCAAGTTATACTTTGTCAAGCATATACTCCATAGTTTGTTCACTTTAACCTTAATCACCTAAAGATGCTTATGATAGGGGCAATGAGAGCTGAAAGCTAATAAGTACCATAATTTTTGGAAGCTCTTTATGAGACTTGAATCCCTCCTTCCTTCTATGAAGGCCTTTCTTTTACTTTAATTTTAAGTCTCCATCTTCTATCTTTATACACCTATTGAGAGAGCATACTGGCCATTCTTAGTTTAATGTGCATTGTACCAAGACTTATTGATTGATTCATAATGTTGATATTGCATGTTCTTAAACTATATTTGTATCTAGTCACCCTTATGAACTTTGAAGGTGTCCTATACATTTATGTTTTGCTACTCCATGAGGAACAAGCTGAATGCCACTATGCTATGTTTTCTATATGTGAAACAAATAAACGTCTTTCAATGCATTGTTATTCATGATCTTTGTTTGTATCCTTTCATGTTGCATGCATAGTCACTATGTCTTGTTGTTAGAACTTCATCTTTCATGCTCATGTTTAGAGTACTTTGATCCCAACTTTCAATACTTGCAATCGTGATGGTGCATATCACCTCAAAAATTATTCTTTCTTTTTTATCACTTACCTACTCGAGGACGAGCAGGAGTTAAGCTTGGGGATGTTGATACGTTGCAAACGTATCTATAATTTTTGATGTTCCATGCTTGTTTTATATCTACTTTCTTATTTTTTGTCCACACTTTGGAGTATTTTTACACATTTCCTGGAACTAACCTATTAACAAGATGCCACAGTGCCAGTTGCCTGTTTTCTGTTGTTTTTGGTTCCAGAAAAGCCAGAAAATGAATATACTCGGAATTGGATGGGACAAAATCCAAAGTCAATATTTCACCGAGGGGAACACGGAGCCAGAACACGATACGGAGGAGGGCCTCGAGGGGTGATACGTCCATTTTGCATCACTATTCTATATCATAATTTCCTGTTATTCATTGATATATTTCATATTAAGAGATGATACTTATGTTATTTCATCTGTTTTTGCATGGTTGATGACTTTTGGAGCATCGACCCCTGCAGTCAGGATTCTGATGGAAAAGGTGATGTTTGGAGGCAAAATTCGCGAAGATCAGAAAATCCGGGAAAATACATAGAAAATCATATTTTTCTAGAAGACGAAGAAAGCGAGAAGGGGAAGTGGAGATGGGCCACAGGGGGCCCACACCACCCCCTGGCGCGAGCCACCCCAGGCCGCACCACCAGGTGGTGTGGCCGCCCTGGTCCACTCCAGCCTCTCCCCTCTAACGTATATTATCCTCCCAAAACCCTAAGACTCGGGGAGTGACCACAGAAAGATTCCGCCGCCTCTGCGGGGCGGAAAACACCGAGAGAGAAAGATCTCTCCAGCAGACAGAATTCTGCCGGGGGAATTCCTTCCCGGAGAGGGGAGATCGTCGCCATCAACACCACCATCAAGCAGGACTTCATCGGGATCATCATCATCATCATCACCACCATCATCATCACCAGCACCATCGCCACCACTTCATACCGCTGTAACAATTGGGTTGAATATTTCATAGTTCTTAGGGGAAACTTTCACGGTGTTGATTACTCTTTGTAGTTGATGCTATTGAGTGAACCATTGAATTATCGTTTATGTTCAGTTTGTTACACATCATTATTTCATCTCTGATCATGATCCATATGATGTCTTGTGAGTAGTTCGTTTTGTTCTTGAGGACATGGGAGAAGTCATGTTGTTAGTGGTGGAATTGTGTTGAGAAAGATTCAATGGTTTGATATTTAAGTTGTGGTGTACTTCTTCTA
The DNA here is from genome assembly GCA_910589775.1 of Avena eriantha. Taxonomy (NCBI): domain Eukaryota; kingdom Viridiplantae; phylum Streptophyta; class Magnoliopsida; order Poales; family Poaceae; genus Avena; species Avena eriantha. The sequence goes on along the minus strand of OU342740.1, from coordinate 390,903,936 downwards.
GTGGTGTCATGTGAACGTCGACTACATGACACTTCACCTATATGGGCCTAGGGGAATGCATTGTGTATTTGACTACTAATCGTAGGGGTTGCCGGAGTGACAGAAACCTGAACCCCTGTTAGGAAACCATTACACAAGGGACGTCAGGGTCTTAGAGTTTAAAGTTGTGGTTAAGTTCCTACCTTAATTACTTTCTTGTACTTGTGGATGCTTGCAAGGGGTTTAATCACAAGTATGTATTAGTCCTAGGAAGGTCGGTACATTAGCACAGGTTCACCCACACAACACTTAGCAAACTAAAGAAGATTAATCAACTACATGAAGCAAAAGCACTTGACGATATTCCCATGTGTCCTCGAGAACGTTTGGTCATCTTAAGTAATACAACTGGCTTGTCCTTTGCTGAAGAAAGGATTGGGCCACTTGCTGCATATATTCTTCTTGCCTTTTATACTCGTACTTTATTTACCTGCATTATCAAAAACCCCTAAAAATCCATTTGCTAAGTATTTACAGAGAATTCCTGCTCCTAGCCACTCGCCAGCACCTTCTGCTCCTCGTTGGGTTCGGCACTCTTACTTATCAAAAATACTGCAATACACCCCCTATACTTGTGGGTCATCAAGACTATTTTCTGGCGCCGTTGCCGGGGAGTGAAGCGCTATTGGAAAGTGGAACTGGTAGAGGAAACTTATACTGTGAGTATTGTTTATTTCTGTTAGTTGCTTTATTTTTATTATGGATAATTCGCTGAGTTTCTTATTTCGTAATGCTACTACCACTGCTAAGGTAGTAGATGAACCACCACCTGCTGAGAATGACACTTTTAAAATACCTACAAGAATTATTGATCATGTTATGGATAACTATTATGTTGGAGATGGAACTGTCCATCCCGGTGATCATTTGCTCTTTATACACGAATTATGCGGGTTGTTCAAGTGTGCAGGTATTACTACAGATCAAGTTAAGAAGAAATTATTCTCATTATCAGTGAAAGGAAGAGCTGAGGAATGGTACAAGCTACTGAAGAATGGTCAAGCTCTTGAATGGGAGGAAATAGTACCTCTCTTTTATTCAAAGTTTTATCCTCCTAGTGAGATTCATAAAGATCGGAATCAAATATAAAACTTTTGGCCTCTTGATGGAGAGAGTACAGCTCAAGCTTGGGGGGAGATTGAAGTCACTAATGCTCAAATGTCCCATTCATGAGCTCCCCAACAATATCATTATCAATAACTTTTATGCAAGGCTTTCTCTTCATGATAAGGATTTATTAGATGCCTCTTGTGCTGGATCATTTACACGCATGGAAGAAGAAGCTAAATGGGATCTTCTGGACCGTATTCAAGACAATGATGAAGCATAGGAGAATGACAAAGGAAGAAAGTCATGTATAAATTATGATTATGAATGCATTGAATCTTTTATCGGAACTGATGACTTTCAAAATATTAAAAATGCTTATGGTCTAGACTCTCAAGCTATTGCAACTTATTTTAAGGCTTTTGCTTCCTACATTGAAGTTCCTAAAAAGAAGTGGAATAAGTATCATGAACCATATAAAGATGTTGCTAAGTGTGTTCCTGCAAAAAATACCGAAGTTTATACTGCTAATCATGCTTTACCTGAACCTTACATTGAGAAAATGCCTTTCCCAGTTAAGATAACTAGTCATTAACCCATGCCATAGCACGGGCTTTGCTTTATAAAATTCCTGAAGCAACTACCCTTGTTGTTTGGCCAGCTCGATGGATATTGAAAGAGTGAAAACCAAAACATCCTCCACTATATGCACCCTTATTGTCCTACAGAAACAACACCATAGGCAATTAACTTCTCCATATGTATATGATATAGTTCTCCACTATATACTTCATGGAGGACATTAGATGGAAAACCCACCAAAGCATCAACCCCGTGTGACCTATTTTTTAGGAAATAGAAATACATTGAGAAGTCATGAAGTAAGTAATAGCGTAGTGATAAATGAACATAATATTTAATCTGTCATATGGCTACATCAGGCTTCGTGTGCAGAAGAGCCAATATTGTTGCGAAGATAACTGCAGCGTGTCACCTTGTCAGCTACAAACTTACAACAGGTTGTCATGCAGTAATTATGCTGCCATATAGTCTGCATGCCCCTTCTCTCTTATGTTGTATTCTGAAAACTACAATTGTCTTCTATTTCGTACGATTTTCTCAAATATTGGTAGCATGACAAAATTGTTATTCTAAGATAAATTATGGCTCAAAAGGAAATCTAAAACCCTATTTTTTGCCAACATGTCACTCGAAGTTGTAAAGAAGATAAGTACAAAAAATAATGAGTCTAACACATCTGTCAGTGGTCCTAGAATTTATCAAATTTGAATCCTAAAATTACAAAGAAAAACAATAAAGCTAAAGCACGGATAAATTAAAACAAATGATATTTTGGACGGTTAAACCACCGTGTACTTAGGTGATTCAGCAGCATCATTGCATGTACGCTTTTTGAGTTGTGTTAGAATCCAGTGCCCTATTAACAATACTACATACGATTATTTCAAAGCATGTTAGTATTACTTCATTATACAATTATTTGAGACAGGCTCCTATGGCAGTATTATAGAACTTCCAACTAACTGGAAATATATTTATATATACTTTATGATGAATACACTTGGTTCAAATGCATGCACAATGATCGAGTAAACATATATTAAACAGAAAGTACCAACTGTTTCAAGCCATTCATTTTGCGGATTCAATTCTGAGCTTTCTCGCGCTGGACAAAGACACTCGCCCATGCTTTATACCTATACCTATATTAGCCCTCCTCAGACAGAAGAGTGAGAGTCTCATGTGGTTTTTAAAAGACCCTACCTACTATGTAGACCTCAAACTCAAGCCCCGTAGATAAACCTCACAAAGGATTTTGCTGCGATACCGCCTTACCCAAGCGCCAGTGTCCGGTTCCTCGAAATAAGCAAGAAATCTTTCATACGCCTATTCAAATTACAGAGGAATATCAAATGCCGCTTGAACTTTCTACATATGGAATTCTAGTGTAATATAAAACAAAATTGTCATCACAATGCACCACTATAATGCATGCTTAATTTAGTGTTAGAGGTCTATTTTTCTTCCTGAATTCTGATACTTCATCCATTCCGGTTTATTAGGCCGACAGGTAGTTTAAGAAAAATGTTTGATCATAAATTTGTTCAATAAAATATAAATGATATGTCACTCAAATTATACCATTTTGTTTAACTATAAAAATAATTCATGGATTTCCATCCTAACACTATATATATCCAAGTTGTGCTTCACATTAATCCTCATAATAAACTCCCATTATGAATTCCTTTTGTAATGAATATGAAATAACATTCATTGATCATTTTGAGGATTAATGTTGGTTTAGATACCAAAGGGGACCATCATTACTAAGGAGACATGTACTTGTCTTTAGGTAGATAGTTGAGCAATGCTTTCTAGATGGCCAGAGAAGTAGACATTGAGAAATGCATACTATTTGAACTACCAAGTATGCATAAAATAAAACTTGTTAAGTGCATCCTTTTGTAGAACATTTGCAGCTAACCACATGATCGAACACAATGATAATAAGTTATAAGAAACTGAATCTCTGGAACTTAAAATGATGCATCCAAGCATCTTAATTTTGCTGTCCCCATAGAGGTCAATGCTAACTTGATAGCAATGCAGTCAATGATCTGATAGAAAAGAACGTATATACTTTACGGTGACTTAGATGAGCCGAGATCTCCAATAAGTGTTTAAATCAAGCAATATATGTCATTTACAAACCGCTTCATCCTCACAACTGAAAAAACAGAGAGGAGACCTTGCAAATGCATAGTATTACATAATTCCCAGAGAGTATAATACGCTTGAGGAAGTTCATAAGCTCACCCGAACTAAATGGAGAGCACATAATACATTTGACTATATCTAAAGGACCATTACCTTGGTCGCTAGGTTGTACCTGAGTAGACATATCTCGCAAAGCCTAACCCTTTCAAGAAATCCATGTCACAAAAAATTTAGTGGCCTAGAAAGTATCAAAAGCTTAGAATGGTGTTACCTCCTCATGTAAATTAAATGAACTGATAAAAAACTGATTATTACACATAGTTGTCATGCATGCAATCCTATAAATCTTACAGCTGTAATCTACAAAATGGTAAAACACTAACAAAGAGAAATAATTAAGTTATGCCACCTGCAATCGAATATGTTAGAATTTATTTGCTGATAGAATACATGTGAGGGAAACCCCAGGGTCCTAACAGATTTATTCAAGAACTATGGTGCTCAGTAGGAACCCTTGCATTCAAAGATACTGCTAAAGTTTGTAGATTAGACTATTGGTGCTTAAGGCCTTAAATATTGTGATGGGAGGCATAGTAATCAACAAATTTTACTGGAAGGCCCTTTACATATACGTTGTCTCAGAGTCCATATACATTATTTTTAGTTCTGGCGTATATCTTTGCAACTTTACAATAACTAAAACATACATCCTATATGAATTAAAAATATCTTACAACTGTAATCTACAAAATGGTAAAACACTAACAAAGAGAAATAATTAAGTTATGCCACCTGCAATCGAATATATTAGAATTTATTTTCTGATAGAAATAATTAAGTTATCCGGACATCACCTCTATGAAAGCGCCTGCCATTCTGCTCCATTAAGAACAAAATAAACAGATAAAAGTATCATGGATGAACTGGTTCGAGTTTGCTTTATTTTGTAGAGAAATCTGGAGCAGAAATAGCTTAATATAAGGCCCGTAAGAACTAACCTTAAAGGTGACGTGCTTTGTAAAATTTTTATTCGTTCATGTAGAGACCCAAACTGTATAGCAGAGATTCGTTTGCCGCTTGTGAATATGCAGACCCCTGGTTCTCCTCTGGTTCCAATAGTGAATAATCTGTCCATGAGCACTATTGGTAGATGCACATCTCCCATACAGGATTTCCCGATCATACATTAAGGATCAATCTGATCTATTGGGGGGGGGGGGGGTTCTTTGATGAACTGAAAAGGCTTAAGAATAGAGTAGCGATTAGGAATATTTTGGGGTAATTACTTGCCGACACTCTTAGGATAGGAGGGACTGTGACGAACTCCAGTAGTGAGTTGAACAACATTGCCATTAGTCTGCCTCCGTAGATCTGATTCGAAATTTCATCGATGCACCTCCCCATAATCTATTGTCTATTGCAGTGTGCTCTAGCCATGGAAGCTCGGAGGATCTAATCGATCTCTCCTCAGCTGCATCAAAAATTATAGATTGAAAGGTAGTTGGATCATGGGAGATTCAGAAGTTAGAGTCTTGGGAAGGAAGGGGTAGTCCGTGGAAGATTTTGCTGGAATCCATGTGCGTGGGACGGTCGCTAAGGACTCTCTCATTTACTTCATCCAACGGCTGTACATGAATAATCGTCTTATCGGATGGACAATTAGCCTAGTTTTCTGAGGATTAACGTGGAGTCTTCTATGGTGCCTCCAATTAGTAAATATAAGAAGGAACATTCTATGATAGCTAGTATGGTTAATGAAAGTACAAGTAAAGCTATTGAACCTGATGAACAAAATGATGAACCTATAATAGCAAATGTGAAAGACTTTATCACTAAATATGTGGAAGATGGACACACTATCCTCTGTAATGATATCCCTAATAATTCTTCACAAAGTAGTGTTATGAGAGTTAGTGTCCCTGTGTTTTCTGTTAGGATAAGCGATCATTGCTACAATGGTTCTTGTGATAGCTATATAATTAAGTTTATGCATGATACTGAAAGTTATTATGAGAGAGGGAAGATTGTTCTTATGCATCTCAATAATATCAAGTTTCCTCGTTTTATGCTTAAAATCTTTATTTTGCACTTCTTTTGTCTTCCTATGCTAGTAGCCTTTGGTTTCAACAACTTGTTTGTTTACAAAATTCCCTTGCATAGGAAGTGGGTTAGACTTAAACATGTATATTTTTGCTTCGTAATGCTCTCTTTCACTTCAATTCATATTCTTATGTGAGCATCATTGAAATTATCATGCCCATCTTAATGGCTATAAAGTAAGAGCTTTTTGGGAGATAACCCAATTTATTCTTGCTTTCAGTTTGTTTTGTTTCTTTGAGTCTTGGAAGTTATTAATTCATTAATAACCTCTCCTTATACTTTTTGTTTGGTTTTTGTGACAAGATCAACCTCTAATGAGAGAGAAGTAAGATTTGTGGAAGCTGCTGTCCCAAAACAGATTTTTGTGCTTCACCGTAGACATTCGTGAGAGATCTTTGTATGTCGGATTGAGCTGTAATTTTTTGTGCTTCTGCCCCAGGTCGTTATTTAACTTTCGTTAGTTTTGCACTTTTTGATTTGAGCAACAGAAGATTTTCGAAAAAATTGATCTTTACCTGCTGGTCTGCTTTCACAGATTTTGCCACTCTTGCATTTGCTTTTTTAATCGATTTCCTTTTTGAATTCTTTTTGGGTTTTCGGAATAAGTTGCTACAGTAGCTTAGATTTTGATGGATTTCAGTTTAAATTAGATTTAAAAAAGGTTTATTACCTCGCTTACACTAATGTTGCTAATGAGAATTGTGTGAAGTTTTGTGGGAAAGAAATTTTTAGGTTATTGGAGAAAATGGTGTAATGAGAAAGAGAAATGTTTCATGACTCGAGCAATATGAGTATGTAGATGAAAATATTGTTGTTATTCAAGTGGTGACTCCGAAAGAATCTGTTAAATGCCAAATTCAGAGACCTGCAGAGTCCGTTTTCAAATAGGTAACAGTTCTAGTAAGAAAAGTTCCGCGAAAATTCTGTCCAGTTATATTTTTGGAATTTTTATCTAACAAGAAAAGCTACAAAGTGAAAGAGGGACGGAAACGGAGCCTGGGTGTCTCACACCACCCTGTGGCGCGGGCCCACCCCTGGCCGCGCCGCCAGGTGGTGTGGCCGCCCCGGACTCCGTCTCCGACCCGTTTTTTCCTAGTACCTTCCTTTTGTTGTAAAACTTCATAATATATAATCCCCCGGATCCCCCGAGGTTCGTATATCATGTTCGCGTCGTGTTTTCGTTTCGATCTATTTCTGCCAGGAACTATTCTTGAAAGTTTAGAAGCACAATTGTGTCTGCCAAGGATAAGGGAAAGGAGCCTATGGAGGAAGACCTCCAAGACCCCGGGCAGGAGAAGGACATCAAGAGTGAAGATGAAGATGAGGCAAAGCAAAGTCAACATCCGCACACCGACACAACCATTGCAAGCATTGGAGTGGTGGCAAACCCTGCCAGGATGAGAAGGACCGCACGGATGTCAACTGGAGGGAAGCCTCCATGTCACTATTTGGCCCCACGGACACCTTCTCCAAGCACCAAGAGTCCCTTACATACCCTTATCCATGAGCATCATTACCGGAATATGCCCAAGGAGAAACTACCCTCCAATTGGGATATGCCTCGTTCTAACCATGCAGGAAAAGAAGACTTCAAGGAGGAAGAGTGGGGAAAGAATCGCAAGAGCTGGGATTCACAACCTGACATGATCAAGCACCGCATCGAGCACAACTCGGAGTTGATTCGTACTCTCACCTTCGAGGTTGAGGACTTGGAAAATTGATCAAAAAGCTCATCGAGAGAATACCACCACCACCGAAGGAGTAATTCATCATCAGGTTTTGGCATCCCCTTGGTTTGTTCCAATCTTGGGGGAGTGCCGCGGTATCACATCACTATCTTCTATATTTTTATCTTTTTAGTAGAGTCATATCTTGAATAGAGAAGTTATCATGTAGGATGGTTTGCATTATGGAAGTGTCCCCCCTCTCGTTAGCTGTCTATGTATCCCTTGGTGTGAGTTGCCGTTATGGAATATTAATGAGAAGTTCTATCATTTACTCTTTTGCATATCTTTTATTAGTTTTCAATTCATGGTTATATGATTGATCTTTTCGTTAGTATTGGTATCACTTTGGTATCATTGAGTTAATTTAGTTGGTTTTGGCAAACCTGGCTCGGTCAGTAGCAACACTATTTTTGAGAGATTGAATGAAAAAGATAAAAAGTACTCTAAAGAAATATAATGTCATCATCTTTCTTTCTTGATTTGCTCATAAGGTTAGTATTCTCTAGTTAAGATCTTTTGTGCTTCCAAGGAAGATTGCATGTTTGTTTTAATCACATGTATGTGTGTTTGTTTGTTTCCTTCAACTCGTATGCTTGCTACCCAGCTTGCTAGCCAAAAACCTGTACTGAGAGGGAATGCTTCTCGTGCATCCAATCCTTAAACCAAAACCTATGCCATTTGTGTCCACCATACCTACCTATTAGCACTATTTTTTATTCCAAGTAAATTCATGTTTTTATCTACCTTCCAAATTAAACTTGTTATGTGAAAATTAGTGATTAAAGCTCTCACGAACTTGATGGCACACTTTACTTTCTTGTACTTAATAAACTTGAACCATTGTGCCCATCTATGTTGCATATATGCTTGCACTTTGTAAGTTGTGAATTAGCAGAACCATCCTGTCATGGGGAATGCTTTCAACATTGCACCGGTACTTTGCACCTAGTTGATATCATGTTCTTTTGTCTATGGATGTCGTCGGTGTGAAATGAAAGGGGAACTTGTAAGTCCATAGAGTTATGTATGTGTGTTAGAGAAATGCCTGGGCCGCCGGTCTAATCCATGCTGTCATGGTGGAAACCTGCAGCGTAACCATAATGAGCATCTATGAAGCATTCTTCTTATAAAAAAAGAGATAGAGATTGAGAAAAAGAAAAAAGAAAAAAGAGATGAGAAAAGAGGAAATAGAGAAAAAAGCACCATATCCCATGGTAAATAAGAAGATTGCTGAGATGCTTGTTGTCTGCTTGCCTTGTCATTTTGATATGGGGATTCTTCCGTATCATCAGGCAAGGGGTACCCCGTTGGAGGTTGTCCATGATACACATGTACTTACTATGACAAAAACTTACGGGTGACTAAACTTGAGTAGCATGAGGAGCGGCCCTCGTATTCAAGGGACATGAGATTTTCAACTTACAACTTGTCAAGCATATCCTCATATTTGATCACTTTAACCTTAATCACCTAAAGATGCCTATGATAGGGGCAATGAGAGCTGAACGCTAATAAGTACCATAATTTTTTGGAAGCTCTTTATGAAACTTGAAATCCCTGCTTCCATCTACGAAGGGCCTTTCTTTTACTCTTTAGTTGAGTCAGTAAACCTATTCCCTTCTATCTCAGCAAGTATTTTGAGTTGTTGTGTTTCATTCATTCATATGATGATTTATTCAATCATGTTTCTTATGTTCCTTGTTTTGCACATTGCTCTTATCTTAGTGTCTACTACTTTGAAAGCTATCATTGAAAATCAGTTATTTGTGAACTCCAGCAAATTGTCAACTATTCTTAGACCAAGAGCTAGGTTTGCCATTCCTAATTGTGATTTACTTTATGTATCTTTATTGTGTTTCCTTTACTTATTGCAAGTTAAAGTTATATAATAGTGAGTTGTCTTCTTTTATGACTTATGTATTGATGAATGTGATGCTTCTTATCCGTATTCTTTTATCGACTTTTCACTCCATAAACCTGAGGTCATGTTTATTGAGTTTAGTTTCGCTTGGGGACAAGCGAATTCTAAGCTTGGGGGGAGTTGATACGTCCATTTTGCATCACTATTCTATATCATAATTTACTGTTATTCATTGATATATTTCATATTAAGAGATGATACTTATGTTATTTCATTTGTTTTTTCATGGTTGATGACTTTTGGAGCATGGACCCCTGCAGTCAGGATTCTGATGGAAAAGGTGCTGTTTGGAGGCAAAATTCATGAAGATCAGAAAATCCGGGAAAATACATGGAAAATCCTATTTTTTCAGAAGACGAAGAAAGCCATAAGGGGAAGTGGAGATGGGCCACAGGGGGCCCACACCACCCCCTGGCGCGGGCCACCCTAGGCCGCGCCACCAGGTGGTGTGGCCGCCCTGGTCCACTCCAGCCTCTCCCCTCTGGCGTATATTATCCTCCCGAAACCCTAAGACTCGGGGAGCGACCATAGAAAGATTCCGCCACCTCTACGGGGCAGAAAACACCGAGAGAGAAAGATCTCTCCGGCAGACAGAATTCTGCCGGGGGAATTCCTTCCCGGAGAGGGGAGATCGTCGCCATCAACAACACCATCAAGCGGGACTTCATCGGGATCATCATCATCACCACCATCATCATCACTAGCACCATCACCACCACTTCATACCGCTGTAACAATTGGGTTGAATCTTGCATAGTTCTTAGGGGAAACTTTCCTGGTGTTGATTACTCTTTGTAGTTGATGCTATTGAGTGAACCATTGAATTATCGTTTATGTTCAGATTGTTACACATCATTATTTCATATCAGATCATGATCCATATGATGTCTTGTGAGTAGTTCGTTTTGTTCTTGAGGACATGGGAGAAGTCATGTTGTTAGTAGTGGAATTGTGTTGAGAAAGATTCAATGGTTTGATATTTAAGTTGTGGTGTACTTCTTCTAGTGGTGTCATGTGAACGTCGACTACATGACACTTCACCTATATGGGCCTAGGGGAATGCATTGTGTATTTGGCTACTAATCGTAGGGGTTGCCGGAGTGACAGAAACCTGAACCCCCGTTAGGAAACCATCGCACAAGGGATGTCAGGGTCTTAGAGTTTAAAGCTGTGGTTAGGTTTCTACCTTAATTACTTTCTTGTACTTGCAGATGCTTGCAAGGGGTTTAATCACAAGTATGTATTAGTCCTAGGAAGGTCGGTACATTAGCACAGGTTCACCCACACAACACTTAGCAAACTAAAGAAGATTAATCAACTACATGAAGTGAAAGCACTTGATGATATTCCCATGTGTCCTCAAGAACATTTGGTCATCTTAAGTAATACAACCGGCTTGTCCTTTGCTGAAGAAAGGATTGGGCCACTTGCTGCATTTATTCTTATTGTCTTTTATTTACTCGTAATTTATTTACCTGCATTATCAAAAACCCCTAAAAACCCGTTTGCTAAGTATTTACAGAGAATTCCTGCTCCTAGCCACTCGCCAGCACCTTCTGCTCCTCATTGGGTTCGACACTCTTACTTATCGAAAATACTGTGATACACCCCCTATACTTGTGGGTCATCAAGGGGGCCACACCCCCTGGCCGCGCGGCCAGGCCTGGCCCACGCCTGGGGGGGTGCAGCCACCTCGGGCACCCCCTTGGCCTCCCCTCTCGCCTATAAGAAGCCTCCGATACAGAAACCCTAAGTACCCGATCAAAATTCCACGAAAGAGTCTGTAGCTGCCGTCATCTCCATCCCTAGATCGGGAGGAATCTGAAGCTCTTTTTGGTACCCTGCCAGAGGGGAGAGTTCATCCTGGAGGCCTTCTTCATCACCATGACTGCCTCCGGTGTGATGCGTGAGTAGTTCATCCTTGGACTACGGGTCCATATAATAGCTAGATGGTTGGTTCTCCTCCTTTGTGCTAGCATGTTTAGATCTTATGAGCTCCGTTCACGATCAAGATCATCTATTTGTAATTCTATATGTTGTGTTTGCAAGGATCCGATGGATATTGAGATGCTATTTTGGATTGATTATTGATTCTATCATGTCTTTTTTATTTGTGACCTTGCATGCTCTCTGTTGTTAGTAGCTATCTTGGCCGAGTAGATGCTAGCAACTCCAAGAGGGAGTATTTATGCTCGATAGTGGGTTCATGTCTCTAGGAATCTAGGGAAGTGACAGAAATCTCTAAGGTACTAGATGTGTTGTTGCTACTAGGGAGAAAAGAGCAATTCTTTGTTTATAAAACAATCGTATTGTTTACTTTACACACTTTGCTTAATGCAATTATCTGTTGCTTGCAACTTAATACTAGAGGGGGTTCGGATGATAACCTGAAGGTGGATTATTAGTCATAGATGCATTTGGATTACGATCTATGTATAATATTGTAATGCCCAATCAAATCTCATATGAGTCAAGATGATTAGTATATGCATGTATGCTTTCTCGATATTTGTCAATTGTCCTGCTGTAATTTATTTACCCAACATGTCATCTATCTTAAGGAGAATCACCACTAGTGAACTATGGACCCCGGTCCATTCTTTTACCATCAATCTACAAAGCTATTTACTGTTTTCTATTTACTTTCTGCAAGCTATTACTATCTTCCACACAATACGTTTAATCCTTTGTTTTCAGCAAAACCGGTGAGATTGACAACCTCACTGTAAGTTGGGGGCAAAGTTCTGTGATTGTGTTGTATAGTATTCCAAGTTGGAAACAACACCTTGGAGGTGTTTCCTTGCTCCTACTGGTTCGATAACCTTGGTTTCATAACTGAGGGAAAATTTGCTGATGTGCTCATCATACCTTCTTCTTAGGGTTCCCCAACGAGGTCGAATATATTTTGGGCCATCAGAGGGTAGTCAAGGTTTAAGATTGGAGAGGTTGTTGGCTGTAAAATACAACTATTTTTCTCTGCGTTTAAAACCTCATATTTGTCAAGTAATTGATGAGATATCTCTCTTACATTGCCACTAATAACTAATTATTGCATAGATGTGCAAATCCTTTGCATGATCTTTCTCCATGTAGAATTGAGCATTTTTATGGTGAAATATGGAACATTTAATGAAGAATCACGAGTTGCCAACAATCCTAAGTCGAAGAGGCCACGAAGGAGTCGATCAGACGCTTTAATGAGCATCGGTATGTACGGGCACGTCCTTCCTGTACCGTGCACCCGTATGAGGTGACGTCACCTCTGCCTAGTCAACACAAGCAACTTTCGTGAAGACGCCTATATAAGAATCATATCATAGCCACAAGAAACCCTAACACAAGTCTACACAAATATATCTAAATCCTTTTGTATCCAGGGAGAGGAGATCTGCCGCCGCCATCACCATAGCCATTCCTCCTCTTCATATCCATATCCATACCATAGCCATAGTCATATACTTGTAATCTTGATCTCATCAAGATTGACGGCATTACAATAATATTTGCTATTTATCTTAAAAATTTCTATATAATGTTTATGATTGTTGATCTAATCATGAGTGTGTATTTCTCATGGGCTGCAGGCTGAGGTAATAGCCTCGCGACATTATGTGCATATTTTAACTCCATGGGATATTGATTTATGATTAAATGTTAGATTTATCCTTTGTATTCTTTTATATTTTCTCGATCTAACGACTTGTCAGGTATTAAGACCCCGAGGATTGATACAGGTAATACAGTGAGATGAGTGGTTATCGGCTTCTACATGTGAAACCTAGTGACAACAAGGAGAGTACGATAGTTGTTTAGAGATCTATTTGAGAGTAATGGTAACACCACTGATTATAAAGCTTCAGTCTGTTTTACTTAATAACCGCGTAACTCTGCATGGCGGTGATGTAGTGGTTGGACAAAGTCTGTAGTAGATGTGGCTGGCAAGTACTATAGTAGCTGCGGACTTACCATCCATATTATTTATCGATATTAAATCAAGGCCCATGAACAAGATTATCTTTACTACCTTCATCCCTAACATATGTGCACAGCTGTAGGTAAATCCTTAGTCATAGCATATCTCCATCTATTGATACAAACCATAAAATGTAAACGTGAAAAGTCCGTAAACAAAGATACTACGAGTTTTCAATGTCTTATTTAATATAATCTTACACCATGCTGAATTCTTTCTAAGATTCGATAAACCTAGATCTTCTAGAAAAAACAAGCTATGCTAGATCTGTAATTTAGATTGAAGGTATCACTCGTTCAAATTAATAGTCCTAGTCCATCAGACAACTGCTTTAGGCAACAGAAAACGTATCTGCAACAATAATGAATTAGTCACATGTAATTTTCGCTAACGAATGGCCCAATCAAACCAAGGGAAACTTGAATGAGTAGCACATAGAATCCCTTAAAAATCCAACCAAAACAGGGGAGGCAAAAGTCGAGCAAGAGAATAACCTAACAGGTTGATAAACGTAAGGGGACAAAAAAGGGAGAAATAGAATCTAGGGCGGATGACTACCAGAGTAGAGACCCGTGCACGATATGAAAGCAAGCAGGCTTGCACGCTGAATGTCCATAGTAATACATGTAGCTTTTTATATATGAAGACGGCGCCTGGTTAGTTCAACCTAGAAGTTTCTCGTGTATTTACAGGGCAACCATGGATGATGAATGTTGGGCATCATGGGGTTGTTTCACAGGCATTTTTGGCGAGGAGAGAATAGGTCGCAGCTGAAGATTTGTGCCCATGAGGTCATAGGTTGCAGCCGCAGTGAAGAACACCATACAGGAACACGAACGGACAGGAGGAAGGGCCAGCGAGTGCCATCTTTTTTTTTTAGAATAACTTCTCTTTATTAATCAACGGCTAACATAACAGGAATTAACAATATGTTATGGGGTTCTACAAGGCACGCATGGCGCCTCGGGCCTAAAGAGAGTGCAAAACTAGCTAAATTATGAGCTTCTCCATTTGAATTCCTTCCTTCACGAGTGAATATAACTTTGAGATGTTTTGTGGTACCTTTAAATGAATAATAATTTTTTATTTTTGTCTATTCAAAGGCTTAGAACAATTCATACCGGTGCCAAAAACATCACAGGTATGATTCATACCGGTACAAATGCTGGCGACGCACCACGAAAAGGCCGTCGACGGGCCCCGGCCCAAGGGCATAGAGAGTCCAACTAGGTGACGTCGTTAAAAAAGAAAAACCTCACTCCTTCTTCCGGGAGTCCTCTGATGTGTGGTGCTGCCGCCGATGCTCAACTGCGGCGCCTCGCCGCCTCAGGCCCTCCTGCCGGAATTATCCTTCGCACGATCTCCACCTAGCCCCCGCCCATTTCCTCCTACCCCAATCCTTGGCACGTCCCGCCCGCGGCGCCCTCGCCCAAGGCCCCGGCCTCGATCCAGGACCCCATGGCGCCGCCCTCGTCGACCACGCCCGTGGCGCCCTTGGCCTCGCCCTAGATCTAAGATCCCACGGCACCGCTCAATGCTCATCGGATTCATCTTCATCATCTTCATCGGCAGGGAGGCCATCCTCACCTACCGCGTCCCGCTCTGCTCCACCACGACCCGGGATGCCAGGAAGAAGGCGCGCCTGGCGATGCACGCCGTAGCGATCGCCGTGGCCAGCGTCGGCGTGTACGCGGTGTTCAAGTACGACGGAGACCGACATCCCTAACCTCTACTTGCTCCATGCATGGGTCAGCATCGCCACCGTCGCACTGTACGCGGTCCAGTGGCTCGCCGGGTTCATACTTCATAGCCTTCTCCTTCACAGGGCCACGCCGGATACCAGGCGCTCCACCATTCTGTGGAACGCTGTTGTGGGGCTCCTCGTCTTTGGGCTCGCCGTGGGAACCACCCTTCCCGCTGTAACTCTTCTCTGCAACATTTCTTCTTGCCTTCCTAGATGAGGAAGAGAAGTAGGACATCCATCTCTGATCTCTTTTCACTTTGTTCTATATTTTGATCGCTGATCTTTCTTGATGGTGGTGCAGATTTCCAGTCTTGGTAATACAGATGCAGACATGAGGGGCTTCATGATTCCTACTTTGACATCAGCCATGGGAAGGATTGGAGGACATGGGAATCTAATGGAGATGCTTTTGTGCTTCCAGTTAAGAAGCTCTTCTGAAACTTTTGAATTAGTGCAAGTTCCAGTTCCATATGCTCAAGCTGATGAGAATAGTGCGGACAAGGCCGTTCGAATGGCCACACCACGTTACTTTTTGCTTGATTGTGACAAAATAAGAAGCAATGCCTAATAGCTCACATGATTTAACAGTTAATTTAGTATAGCCACACCACGTTACTTTTTGCTTGATTGTGACAAAATAAGAAGCAATGCCCAATAGCTCACATGATTTAACAGTTAATTTAGTATAGTTGTCATAATCTAGGCCATATAGTTTGTTTAACCGCAGGAGCTAATTGAGTTGAAAGAAATAAGGAAGGCATACAAGACAAAAGTGAATGATCTATTGCATGGTTGATGGACAAAGTAGTTTCCGTTCAAATCTGACTAGCACGTTGATACATTAGTGTGACTTTTTGTTTCTTTATGATCATCAAACAGGTTTCTCAAATTCAGTTAATATGGCTTTCCTTATCAAGAAAGAAGTGGTTTCAGCTTTGTGACTTGCAGTCAGATATCCGTGTATGTATTCTTGCTTAGTTTTTGCTGGACACTATCTTCTCAGTTTATACATATTTGATGCTGGACATGGACTGTTAAACAACCCCCACATATTGGTGGTTTTATTCGTGCAAAGTCTGCTGGAGGAAAATGGTTCTACAAGGGAACACTTGCAGATCTCCTGGCTGTGGAGGAACAAAAGAACGCCACACGTAAGTTTCTTCACATAGAAACAAGTACAAATAACTAGTACATTTTCCTACATAATATATACTTACTAGAGCAACCTTCGTGTACAAGGTTTCAGTCAATGCGACAGATATTGATCCAAACGTTGAAAACAAGAAAGCAATCCGCGAATTTGTATTCTTCAGTGAGACTACAAATGTCCTCATGGACAAGGACGCAGCCTTGCAGCACAAGCAAAAGGACACATTGATTTCGTCCCTCCTGCTATTGCTGACACTGTGGGGAAGAAATGTGCTGCTGTTGCCAAGGTGAAGTAAGACACGTACAATGCTGACGGCGGGTTAATAATTCTCAAGGTGTCAAAAACCGAGCTGATCAATCCTTTTGTGTCAGCAGAGCCAAACAAAGAACTCTTTCTGCGTAAACAGAAACCATAGCTTTAGCAGGAAGATGTTCAACATATATATCACTTGCGCGCTCATATGCTACTACAACAAAATATTTTACTCATATTATGTTTCCATCGCAGCAGTTACTGAAATTCTACTTGCATCGCAGATGCAAACTATTCATGGAAGGAGAAGTGACACACAACAAAGATGCAGACGAGTTCGTCAAATAATAGACATGTCAACTTTTGCACGCAGTAGTGCCATGTATAGTGATTGTATGCTACCTAATGCCCCTAGAACACAGACCCTTGTGACCATGTAAAGTTGCCTACGTACGCCACTATGTATAATAATCTGGCACGACTAATGCCCTGGAAGTAGTTCGAACACTATGTCTAGTGACTGATGTCTGAATATGTAATGGTTATGTTTGTATGTTCTGCACCTTTTAATAACGCCTTGAGGAGAAAATTTTAATCTCTGCAAATTACCTAGATCTTACGACATGAAACAACGATCACTTCAAAAGTAAACTGATGGAAAAACAACCAGCTTATATGTACACCAACACCAACACTAGAGTCTGCAGGCTATTTTATTTTGTGCATATACCACCATTACATACTAGGCCTGCACGGCCACAAATGCTAAAATAGTTGAACAAATGACGACTCTATGACAATATAATAGTACAAAAATTCAGAGTACAGCTATGTCACGCAACTGACTTCCTCCTGGCAATCTTCTTTCAAAAGGGCAGACGAAACAGCACTTCTGAACCAAGGACGTTAACAGATTTCATCAAATCACATGCCCCGGTCAACTCCTTCCAACGATCGGTGCCGTCTACTTTCAACTTCAGAGCCTGATTCCCCTTTACCCCGTTGCAAGAATTGCAGCTACCACTGTAGAAAAGACGCTTATGTTTCTACTGAATTTTCTGCAAACTGCTGCAACTCAACGTACCGCTGAACTAAATACACATACAACTACACTTAGAATACCCAAACCTACTACAGAATAGGTACCAACACAAACGCAGCTGGCTGCTACCCTTCCTAGTCAGTCCTTATAAGCCAGATCATACATGAAGTGGAAAAAGATCATCTCCTATTATTTTTATCAAACCCTGAGCTAGGACAGTTTTCCCGTCACCATACTCTTTGGAGCAGTCTGATGACTGACCATGAACATTCACTTCTTCGATATCCCTAAATCCTTCAAAAATCATGTTTCTCAAGAGTTGATGGCTTGTTTCCTCAAATCACAAACCGCCTGGTATATAAATAAGTGGAGACAGTAAATAATATGCATAGTATATCAGAAATAAAATTGGCAGAACAAAGATATAAATTGAAGAAAACAATTCGTGTCATCCCATGGAGCACATAAAACATTATTATTGTACAGTTATCTTTGTCCTTCATAGGCCTCTTCTTACATGGAGCACACATTTGCTTTATCGGTATTAGATGGAACGACATGTGATTTGCTGTTCATAATTAATTTGTGCTCTCTAGTGCTGCAAAAATTTCCCTTATTTTCCATTATATGCACACACAACTTGATAAACATTCAACATATCATTTCTTTACATTTTTCAGTTGCTACTAAGACTGAAGATGGTGTCTTGGTTTCTTGTTCTCTCTGAATATGAACGCAACATAGTATAATACAGCTAGCTAAGACCGACAAGATGGATGTAGGGACTAAACCTGAACAACAATATAGCATGCAGGTTTCCTGGATGCATTCTTTTTTGACTCAAATCTGATTACAAGCTACTTGACTTCTATGACAATTAATTGCCAAGTGGAAACTGAGTTGATGATCCTTTCGAATTTGTGTGGTTCAGTTTTTTATTTGATAACTCAATGTTCATTGATTTATACAGAAATGTAACTTGTGTTCAGCTTGGGGATAGAGTGACTACCTCTTTGTGGAAGGATAAATGGACAAGTAATGGACCGTTTTGTACACAATTCCTAGCTTTATACTCGCATACCAATAGACCAAATATTTCAGTTGCCGATTGTTGAAATTTTGGAGAATGGTCTCTACATCTAAAACGCATTACTTTTGACCACGCTGAGCAGGAACGAACTGTGCTGATCTCCTTTTGAAAGGGTAATTGCCCCTATGTGTGGTTTTGGTGATTAATGATAATCCCTATGGACTAATATTTTCATTGAGTTTTATATGAAGGAATATTCCATAGGTCATGCTTGTAGTCCATATGTTGGATTCAAGTATGGATGCCATGAAGATAAAGATATACCTTGAGTTTTGGCATCAAGATCTTCTAATTGAAGATAAGAATATGATATGTTCAAGATCTTGAGAGTGTGATCTCAATAGAAGAATTCAAGATATGGCTCTAAGTCGGTGTCATGATAGCCTCATTAGTTGAGCTATGGTTGATTAAGATTTAGAGCATGTAATCAAATGAAGAGTTCCTTATGTACCTCAAGATATTGAGATGGAGCATGAGAAGACACTTGGTTGACCAATGCAAAGAGTGAAGAGTGATTTCAAGTTGGTCAACGCATCAAGCTTAAATAATGTACCACATGGATCTTGTGGTGTGGTAAGCCTTGTCATTTATGCATCATGAACTAACCCATTATATATTTTCCTTTGTGTTTTATATATGGGATAGGTATCTTTCCATGGGCATGCTTCAAAAGAGAAGATCTCAATAGCCCATGAGAGGATGGCATCAAGTGGTGATCGCCATCAAGGTTGAGAAGGGCAAGTTCAAGATAAGCATCTCGAGAAGATCATTTGCCTGAAGCTTGCCGTCCTTATTGGTGAAAATGGACATGTGAAGATGTGTCCTAATGAATCTATCCCATAGTGGTGTATGGGGGAGCAAATTATGAATCTTCACGAAGCAACAATGATCAAGTGATACATTCCGGCTTAGATGGAGCTTGAAGCGTTGTCATCAAGATCAAGCGGGATGCGCAAGGAAAAGGTATGTCCTTGCTAGGTTTTCCTTTTACCGGTCTCAAGGTGGTTGTTGGGAGACCGGATTATAGGATAGATAGCCGCACTATCAAGAGGGGCTTTCGGTTGGGTAACTTGATCACATCGTCATAGGGAGCTCAATCCTTTGCATACTTTGTATATTACTATTTTGTTTCTTTTTGGTATTTTCTCTTTGTGAGGTTCTTGAGCTTGTTGCTAGCTCTTCAACAAGCCCAAGTTCATCAAAAACAGAATACGTATGCATCTTTTACCACTCATAGCGGTAGGAGAAGTATGAATTACACGAACGACTCAGATTAAGTGGTGGAGATTAGGCCCAACTGGCCCACAACGACTCAGATTAAGTAGTGGAGATTAGGCCCAACTGGCCCACGAAGCGGTAGGTACCAGAGAAGAGCGAACATCCACAGTCGAAAACAATCGACCAGAGGTTCACACGCCGGCGCGGGCGCCGCCTCGCCTCCAACTAACCCGCGGCAACCGCCTCCACCTGATCCACGCCGCCGTGACCTCTACACTGCCGCCGCCGCCTCCACCTGACCCACGGTCACCGCCTCCACTTCGAACACGCGGCCGCCACCTCCACGCGTCGCCACGTCCACGCGCTGCCGCCTCCACCTCAGACGCGGACACGGCCTTGTTCCTACACCTCGAACCGTTTGTGCTGATTACGTCCGGCCCAATCTTTGCCTGAGGAAGGATGTACATGTTTCCCTCAATCATCCGTGTTCTCTCCCTCTCTCTCACATAGGAACACCTGTGGTATGATTCGCCCCCCACCCCCCGTTGTTGTTAGTCTGTTTGTGTTTGTTCATGGATGTTGTGCTTGTACTGATTAACTGTACATGAAAGAAATGTAAAACTGATTGATTTTCATCTAAAATCATTATTTTCTAGAAAATGTATGTTTTGGTGACAAGTGAATAATTTTAGCTGTACATCCGCCAAAAATGCAGTGAAAACCCAATCTTGATAACTTGCATGTTGTGATGAGTGTTGCTATGTGTGTATGACCTGCTTGCTTGTATATCTCAACTGATGAACATTGAGTTTTTTTTTGAGAACGTCAGAAGGGGTCTTCCCCTACCTCAAATTTTATTAAAAGAAAGAGCTAAGGCAGCTCAAGGTTTTACACAGACATGGGAGAAACAACAAGGGAGAAAGAGAGGAAAAAAAGTAGAAACAATCAGATTAGCCAGTCTGTAATCTAGATCATCGCCGCTTCCTTCTCCTTCCTGCTAGCTCTAAGCATCCATAGCTTCACCAAATCAACACATTGTTTAGCGACCATATCAATAGGAGTCTCGATGTCATCAAAGACCATCCTATTCCTTGAAAGCCAGATAGTCCAGTAAATTGCAATGATGACCATGTCCCAAGCCTGCATTTTATTTTTAGGAGTTCTTTTCTTTGCTTCGATAAAAATATCCTAAAGTTCCACGTACACGTCCATCTGAATTCCTAGTTTGTCCAAGATGAGCTTGGTATGATAGCACTAAAACACAAAGTGATGAACAGTCTCTTTTTCCTGGCATCCAAAGGGGCATTGGTCATTGTTGCCAATATTTTGCTTTAGAAGAACTGTCCTCACTTTAATTCTCCCTTTCAGCATTAGCCAAGCAAAAATCTTTCCTTTTTTTTGGAGCAGCGCATTTCCATATAGAACTGACACCCCCACATTTATTATCTCCCCAGTTACATAGCATATACAGATTTCTTACTGAAAAGTTTATAGAGGGGTTCATCCTCCAGCCTCTCTTGTCTTGAGCAAGAGGATCCAAGATACAAGAGTTGAGAAAGGTGAAAGGATAGAGATGTCGCCTACAGGGGGGTGAATAGGCAATTTCAAAACTATTACGGTTTTGGCTTGATAGAATGCGGAATTAAACTAACATTTATTTTACAAGCACAAAACCTAAATACACTAGGCTCAACTAAGTGCACCAACAACAAGATAAGCTAAGCAAGATAGCACAAGATAAATATACCACAAGTGATAAGCAAGATATAAGCTCGATGGCTATCACAAGGAAAGTAAGCTCGGGTATAGAGATAACCGAGGCACGCGGAGACGAAGATGTATTCCCGTGTTCCCTTACAAGTAAGGTACGTCACGTTGGAGAGGTGTGGGATTCCACGAAAGATTTCCCAACGCCACGAAGGCTCACCTTCTTCTCCGAGTCTATCCCACGAAGGAATAGGCCCTTTCCTTATGGCTAGCTTTTCTTCCACTCCGGAGATGGCAAGCTCCACAACCACTTCACAAGCTCCACGAAGGAGAAGCCCGGGTCTCTTCACAATCTTCCACGAAGAGGACACCATGGCACCAACCGCCAAGCCAACTAGGAGGTCACCCTGCAAGAGCAACAAGATCACGGTCTCTCACTCGAACAAATCGTAATGGAGAGCTCAACACTTATGCAAGCATGCAAAGCAAGAACACCAAGGGCATTCAAATCCCTCACTCTCAAATCCCACCAAAGCTTCCCCCAAAGTTTTTGGTTGTTCTTGACCATGAAATTGACCTCCATTGTTGAACCTCTTGAGCTTGCTTCCTCTCCCTTTCCTCCTATGATTCTTGCATCTTTTTGAGGGCTTTGGAAGAGGAGATCTAGATCTACAATCCCCACCAATCAATTCCTCCTCTAAGTGAGGGGAACCCATTGGATCTAGATCTTGGAGTCATTGGTTGACTTCCACCATTGTTCTTCCTCTCTAATTCCTCCCTAGCACTTGTTGCTTTGGTGGGATTTGAGAGTGAGGGATTTGAATGCCCTTGGTGTTCTTGCTTTGCATGCTTGCATAAGTGTTGAGCTCTCCATTACGATTTGTTCGAGTGAGAGACCGTGATCTTGTTGCTCTTGCAGGGTGACCTCCTAGTTGGCTTGGCGGTTGGTGCCATGGTGTCCTCTTCGTGGAAGATTGTGAAGAGACCCGGGCTTCTCCTTCGTGAAGCTTGTGAAGTGGTTGTGGAGCTTGCCATCTCCGGAGTGGAAGAAAAGCTAGCCATAAGGAAAGGGCCTATTCCTTCGTGGGATAGACTCGGAGAAGAAGGTGAGCCTTCGTGGCGTTGGGAAATCCTTCGTGGAATCCCACACCTCTCCAACGTGACGTACCTTACTTGTAAGGGAACACGGGAATACATCTTCGTCTCCGCGTGCCTCGGTTATCTCTATACCCGAGCTTACTTTCCTTGTGATAGCCATCGAGCTTATATCTTGCTTATCACTTGTGGTATATTTATCTTGTGCTATCTTGCTTAGCTTATCTTGTTGTTGGTGCACTTAGTTGAGCCTAGTGTATTTAGGTTTTGTGCTTGTAAAATAAATGTTAGTTTAATTCCGCATTCTATCAAGCCAAAACCGTAATAGTTTTAAAATTGCCTATTCACCCCCCTCTAGGCGACATCTCTATCCTTTCGCCTTTCTCAACTCTTGTATCTTGGATCCTCTTGCTCAAGACAAGAGAGGCTGGAGGATGAACCCCTCTATAAACTTTTCAGTAAGAAATCTGTATATGCTATGTAACTGGGGAGATAATAAATGTGGGGGTGTCAGTTCTATATGGAAATGCGCTGCTCCAAAAAAAAGGAAAGATTTTTGCTTGGCTAATGCTGAAAGGGAGAATTAAAGTGAGGACAGTTCTTCTAAAGCAAAATATTGGCAACAATGACCAATGCCCCTTTGGATGTCAGGAAAAAGAGACTGTTCATCACTTTGTGTTTTAGTGCTATCATACCAAGCTCATCTTGGACAAACTGGGAATTCAGATGGACGTGTACGTGGAACTTTAGGATATTTTTGTCGAAGCAAAGAAAAGAACTCCTAAAAATAAAATGCAGGCTTGGGACATGGTCATCATTGCAATTTACTGGACTATCTGGCTTTCAAGGAATAGGATGGTCTTTGATGACATCGAGACTCCTATTGATATGGTCGCTAAACAATGTGTTGATTTGGTGAAGCTATGGATGCTTAAAGCTAGCAGGAAGGAGAAGGAAGCGGCGATGATCTAGATTACAGACTGGCTAATCTGATTGTTTCTACTTTTTTTCCTCTCTTTCTCCCTTGTTGTTTCTCCCATGTCTGTGTAAAACCTTGAGCTGCCTTAGCTCTTTCTTTTAATAAAATTTGAGGTAGGGGAAGACCCCTTCCGACGTTCTCAAAAAAAAAAAACTCAATGTTCATCAGTTGAGATATACAAGCAAGCAGGTCATACACACATAGCAACACTCATCACAACATGCAAGTTATCAAGATTGGGTTTTCACTGCATTTTTGGCAGATGTACAGCTAAAATTATTCACTTGTCACCAAAACATACATTTTCTAGAAAATAATGATTTTGGATGAAAATCAATCAGTTTTACATTTCTTTCATGTACAGTTAATCAGTACAAGCACAACATCCATGAACAAACACAAACAGACTAACAACAACGGGGGGTGGGGGGCGAATCATACCACAGGTGTTCCTATGTGAGAGAGAGGGAGAGAACACAGATGATTGAGGGAAACATGTACATCCTTCCTCAGGCAAAGATTGGGCCGGACGTGCTCAGCACAAACGGTTCGAGGTGTAGGAACAAGGCCGTGTCCGCGTCTGAGGTGGAGGCGGCAGCGCGTGGACGTGGCGACGCGTGGAGGTGGCGGCCGCGTGTTCGAAGTGGAGGCGGTGACCGTGGGTCAGGTGGAGGCGGCGGCGGCAGTGTAGAGGTCACAGCGGCGTGGATCAGGTGGAGGCGGTTGCCGCGGGTTAGTTGGAGGCGAGGCGGCGCCCGCGCCGGCGTGTGAACCTCTGGTCGATTGTTTTCGACTGTGGATGTTCGCTCTTCTCTGGTACCTACCGCTTCGTGGGCCAGTTGGGCCTAATCTCCACCACTTAATCTGACTCGTTGTGGGCCAGTTGGGCCTAATCTCCACCACTTAATCTGAGTCGTTCGTGTAATTCATACTTCTCCTACCGCTATGAGTGGTAAAAGGTACCATGAAACTTGCCATAACTTTCTGGAACTTCGATCGGTGCATGATTATCTCCTGAATCACTGAAGCATAGCTGACTCCGAAGCTAGCTTCAATATCATTAGTGATCTGTTTACAATTATTTGCAATCATCATCTCATATAAAATCAGATCTTCCTCTAGCTTCACGGCAAGCAAGAGCTTTAAAGGTAGAAGGATTAGAGACACCCAGAAGCACAATAACTGATGAGCCAATATAAACTCCATCATTTATATACCTAATAATATAAAAATAATAAAAGATGGAACGCTCGTATCAACTGCTTTTTTAGGACCAGTGTCACCAAAACGTTTTTTCCCTGACCCGAAATTCTGATCGAGCTTCGTCGCCATCTCCACCTACTTTCGATGTGCCCCGGTCCCGCCGCCACTCGAGCTCCTCTGCTCACGCTCCAGGGCGGCGCCGCCTCTCCTCCTTTCCCCTGCATCGAAAGCGCCTCCCTTGAACCCCTCACTCTTGGCCCCGTCGACCCATCCCCTTCTACTCCCTTCGTCTCGATTTGGATCTCTGCTGTTGATGGCGTCCAACCGAGTCCTCAAGGAGCTCAAGGACCTGCTGTCCTGCCCACATCGGGAAGGTCCGACGAGGAAGACGGTCGGGATGCCGAAGATGGGGAGCTTGGTGGCGGCGCTGTACATGGCGTCCAGGTGCTTCTCTTCATCCCTTTCTTTCCCCCGGGGTCTCCTCTTTCTCCTGGCCAGCGGAAGGAGTGAGCACAAAAGGCGGGTGTGGCCTCCCCGATGAGCTACTCCACTTCAATCTGCTCCCTTCTAATCCCATCTTGCGCAGCCGTGGGAGGCGCCGGACACGGGAGAAGCCACACGTGCGCGCTGCCGAAGGCGGAGGACGGTGGCGGACGAGCTCGCAGGGAGCGGTGGTGCTGAAACGTGAACTCTAAAAGCTCTGACGACTGACGAAGCTTTTTCTGGTTCTTTGTGCATCGGTGTGGTTCACTACTCCAGCGTGCTTTCCCCATTATTTTCTTCTTGCTCTCTTCTGATTTGTTCACAGCTGTCATGGTGTGCTTTAAATTGGTGAAGAAATAATCTTGACCAGGAAGAAATTTGTCAACTTGATTTGGGCAGAAATCTTGATGTGGAAATAGATAAAAAACAAATGTATAACTTGGTTCAGATCCAATTAACTTAGCTTTCAAGGTGTTCATTTGATTTGGTTTTTGCGCCAGGATTGAAGAAACAAACCCTACAAGTGTCACACTCAAAATTTTGTTTCTTTGCTGCCTTCGATGCATTGTTTCTTGGTTTTGAGCATGGGTGCAGGACAACTCCTTTTTCATGGTGCAGTATCTCCAAAATCGAATATGCGTGGAAGTTACTGACTGTTCCGTTCTTCAGTTGACAGGAACGTTATATGTTCCCAGTTGCCTTTATTGTATTGGTCAACGAGAACAATGAAATAAGGCATTGGTTTCTTGACTAACGAACTTCACTGTTTGTCTCTCGTGCGTAGTCAACATGGAAATTGCACGGACTCTCTTATTGAAGATAATATACACTTGGACGATTCATGGACTGAAGAAATAAGAGATGCCAAGTTTGAGCTTCTTATTCTTATAATTAAAATCTCCAATTTTCGAGGATGGGAAACTTCGGCACTAGCAGATTAAAGACTTGAGTAGAGTAGAATTGCTGGTAGAGAAGAGAAACGGACAGATGCACAAGAGAGAAGGGTAAAATCTTCAATTTCCTTGCTTTTCAGAAAAGAGAGATGCACAAATGAGTACGGCTGGGTTCGTAATTTATTCTAATAGTCTTCAGTCTATTTTATATCTGATGAACTAGAAGCATGCATTTTAAGAATATATGTGAGAAAAAAATAATTGGATAAAATAAAGTATACGTAAGAACTAATTTTGAAGAAATAACCATAGTGAGCTAAATAGGATAATAGCATACGACCCCTAAAAATATCTACAGTCAAATGCCTGTCGCCTACCATCATTACAAGTATGTGGTATTATAAGTTGGTGTATCGAGGGCTTGCAATATAATCTTCTTAGATACACTTATGTTCACCATGAGTAGAAAAACCGTGACGGTGATGACAAAGAGAAGAAGTGGAAACACGGACGGTTTGCTGGAACATTTGAGCATTTATTTCTCCGGTGTAACACACGAGCACTTTTGCTAGTTTGTTCCAAAGTTGCTGCAATCGCTCCATCTATTTTTTTTTTTGACCTGGCCATCTTTTTTTTTTGGGTTAGCAATAGCTCCATCTATTCAGGTAAGGGCGAGAGTGGGCGTACAACAGAGACCCATCTAGCCCATGTTCAGCCGCTCGTCCAGCCCAATAGGGACGCCCAGGCCACATACGGAGTCCATAGAGAAAATGCGGCAGAGGAGAAAGCGAAGACACGGTTAGCCCATGGAAGAAAGGGCAGCGCGTGGGAAAATTAAGGATTTAGGTGGACGAACGAGAGGGCTTGAAAATCATGTAGCGGAGGATTTCTATTTAGACAACTTTACTACTCCTTCCGACTTCCGATTCAAATTAGTTTACTTATATTTATCTAAATTCAGATATATTTAGTACTAAAAAATATTTAGATATATCTGAATCTAGACAAATCCGAGTCAACTAATTTGCTCGGGGCATGTATTAAATAGAGTTAGTGTCGATCAGTCGATCGGTATGTCGTTTTGAACATCAAACGTTGGCAGTATTTGAATCGTTAAATACAACCATTAAATATTGAGACAATTATTGTCCTCCATGGTTACATGCAGAAGATTACATGCGGTTCTCCTGCATGGTTAAAAAAACTGATGGCCATAAGTTACGCTACATACTATTCCTGTGTCCACAAGTAAGTGTATTAGCTTTGTTCTTATTCAATGTTTTTAAAGTTTTACACACTTTACGAGGAAATGTAGCAATATTTATAACACTATATCACTATCACTACTCCCTCCAGATCAGTTTAGAGGGCACCTTTCGTTTTCCATGCAGTTTCAGTAGCCGAGCAAGTTTAGGCGCAAAGAAAATTAATTACTCCAATTTAATAGGGGTTAATTACTCCAATTTAATAGGGGTCAACATACCGCCGAGTTAGTTTCTTTTCTCTTCCTCTCCCTTTCTCGATGATCTGGAGGAATCGGTCTCCACCAATGCATGTTCAATAACTGCTCGTTTACTGCAGTTAATTATGTATGGTAGGGCGCTTTGTGTTTAATGGCCTAACTTCTATATCCTAATATTGCGGCCTCGGCAGGGAAATCCAACCAATCACCTACTACCTAGTTCCTAGAGAATTCTAAAGCGTGCCCTCTAAACTGATCCGGAGGGAGTAGATAACTTTTGAACTAGATGTTAGAGTATGTCACGGTTTGGCAATATTAGGTAGTTTCAGATTGTAATCCAATTCTATCTCTATTAGACTTCTTGCATCCCATTTTGGCCCGCACCCCCTCTCCCGCACCTGCGTGGCGGCGCCGTGCCGCGCCGCGTCGGGCGGTCCCTCTCCTCCCCGGCCGACCTTCCCTTCAAGATCCTCCCGCCCGCAGCCGCCGCCCGAGGCGTCGCTGGGCAAAGATCTGGCGTGGCGGCGGCGGCGTCCGCGTCCGCGCTGGTTCAGCGATGGCGTCGTGGTTGGCGGCGGCTGGGGGTCCTTGGTCCAGATGGTTGCACGCGGTGGCGGGAATCCGTGCCTACAGGTCGGGATCTATTCCGTTTGTCAGTGACGCCACGCCCAGGATCTCCGGGCCATGCTCGCGGTACTAGGGCGCTTGGGGATACTGCCCTGGCATGGTGGTGGTGACTTCCATCTCTGTCAGAGTGGTCGGCCGGGCGATCATGCCGCTATGCGGCGGATCCTGCTAGTTTCCGGCGGGTAGCGTGGGGGCTACTGGCTCGGTTTCAATAAAGGGGGTGGTCCTTGGATCTATCTCGCACCAAGATGAAGATCTACTTGATGCGTGTCTCCATTGAACTAGCCGGAGTGTCTGGTTCCAGAAGGCTCCACCGGCAAACTCGCATGGGCGCATATGCCTGGAGCTTGCTGGATCAGAAGGAATTCGGTCATGCACACCTGTATTGTTTGCTGGCCGTTTGATTTCAGTGGGAGCACGCTGAAGCTCTGCTACCCGTTACCATCATGCGACATGTCTTTGACGATACACATGGTGAAGTCAGATGCGGAGAATGTCATGAAGGCAGAGACATGTGGGCGAGCTATGGTGGATTGAGTCTGTATAGTGATGAGGATCTGGCTTGGATATCTGTGACTCATAGCAGCGTCTGTTAAAGGGGTGACATCACAGGAGGAGTTCACAGTCTTACCTTGCAGGGTGAAAACCCAAGGTCCGGCCTTCATTGGTTGTGCCTGGCAATGGCCTTGCAGAAGGCATTGCTTTGCAAGCGAGGACTTTCTCCAGGATGAAAACCTAAGATCTTTGATCGGGCGATGACAACGCTTGTGCACTGTTTCCTTCTTGGAGGCGTCGCTTTTGGAGGGGTTGGACTTCTGGTGTTGTTTTGGTGGTGGTAGTTGATGGCTCAATGCACGGCGCCCAGAAAAGTACTTGGTGCGTGGTGTTGATGTAGAGCTCGTTGGGAACCCCAAGAGGAAGGTATGATGAGCACAGCAGCAAGTTTCCCTCAGTTATGAAACCAAGGTTTAATCGAACCAGTAGGAGCAAGGAAACACCTCAAAGGTGTTACTAGCTGAGCTTTGGCAGGGCGCACTACCGGTGCTAGTAGCAACGTGGAGACCTGCACAAGACAACCACAGAACTTTGTCCCCAACTTGCGATGAGGTTGTCAATCTCACCATGTTTTGCGGAAAACAAAGGATTAAACGTATCGAATGGAAACAAGTAAAAGTTTGCAGAAAGTAAACACAAAACAGTAAATAGTTGTAAATTGTATGTAAAGACAAAGGACCGGGATCCATAGTTCACTAGAGGTGGCTCTCCTTAGATAGATAACATGCTGGGTGAACAAATTACAGCGGGGCAATTGACAAACACCGAGAAAGCAATACATGCATATACTAATCATATTGACTCCTTTGAGACTTGATTGAGCATTACAACATAATACATAGACCGCCATCCAACTGCATCTATGACTAATAATCCACCTTCAGGTTATCATCCGAACCCCCTCCAGTATTAAGTTGCAAGCAACAGATTATTGCTTTATGAACTGCGTGTAAAGTAAACAATACGATTGTTCTATGAACAAAGGATTGTTGTTTTCTCCCTAGTAGCAACAACACATCTAGTACCTTAGAGATTTCTGTCACTTCCCCAGATTACCAGAGGCATGAACCCACTATCGAGCATAAATACTAACTCTTGGTTGCTAGCATCTACTTGGCCAAGATAACTACTAACAACGGAAAGCATGCAAGATCTCAAATAACAAAGACATGATAGAATCAATAATCAATCTGAAATAGCATCTCAATATCCATCGGATCCCCGCAAACACAACATGTATGGATTACAAATAGATGATCTTGATCATGAACGGAGCTCACAAGATCTAAACATGAAAGCACAAAGGAGGAGAAACCAGCCATCTAGCTACTACATGGATCCGTAGTCCAGGGATGAACTACTCACGCATCACACCGGAGGCTTGCATGGTGATGAAGAAGGCCTCCAGGGTGAATTCCCCTCTCCGGCAGGGTGCTGGGAAGAGCTTCAGATCCCTCCTGATCTAGGGATAGAGATGACGGCGGCTACATACTCTTTCGTGGATTTTTGATCGGGCACTTAGGGTTTTCGTCCCGAGGGAAACTTATAGTCGGAAGGGGAGGCCGAGGGGGTGCTAGGAGCGGCCACACCACCCCCGGCGCGGGCCAGGCCTGGCCGCGCGGCCAGGTGGTGTGGTGGCTCCCTGGCCCTTCTCCGTCTCGTATTCTGGCACTTGATCACTTCCGAAAAATAGGCACTTTGGCTTTTGTCCCGTCCAATTCCGAGAATATTCATTTTCTGACTTTCCTGGAACCAAAAACAGCAGAAAACATGCAGCTGGCACTATGGCTCTTGTTAATAGGTTAGTCCAAGAAATCATATGAAAAGTACTCCAAAGTTGGAACAAAACACAAGAAAGTGGATAAAACCAAGCATGGAACATCAAAATTATAGATAGATTTGCAATGTATCAACATTCCCAAGCTTAACTCCTACTCGTCCTCGAGTAGGTAAGTGATAAAAAGAAATAATTTTTGAGGTGACATGCACCATCAAAGACTTGATCAAAGTATTTGCAAAATACTCAAATCTGGGATCATAGTGCTTCAATCATAACATGAAAGACAAAGTTCTAGCAATAAGCAAAGAGACTATGATGCAACATGAAAAGGTACAAACAAAAGATTCATGATAACATGCTTTGCAAGACGTTTGTTTGTTTCACATAAAGAAAACATAGCATAATAGTATTCAGCTTGTCCCTCAATATAGTAGCAAATATAAATGCATAGGACACCTTCAAAGTTCATAAGAGTGACTAGATACAAATAGTTTAAAACAAGCAATATCAAGGTATGCACCAATCAACAAGTCTTGGGACAATGCACATAGAACTAAGAATGGCCACTATGCTCTCAAAGTAGGTGTATAAAGATAGAATGTGGAGACTCAATATAATGGTGGAAGAAAGGCCTTTTGTAAAAGGAAGTAGGGATTCAAGTCTCATAAAGAGCTTCCAAGAATTATGGTACTTATAGCTTTCAGCTCTCATTGCCCCTATCATAAGCATCTTGAAGTGATTAAGGTTAAAGTGAACAAACTATGGTGTACATGCTTGACGAAGTATAAGTCAGAAATCTCATGTCCCTTGTATACGAGGGCCGCTCCTCATGCTACTCAAGTTTAGTCACCGGTAAGTTCTTATCATCGTAAGTATATGTGTATCATTGAGAGCCGCCAACGGGGTACCCCTTGCCCAATGATACGGAAGAATCCCCATATCAAAATGACAAGGCAAGCAGACAACGCGCATCTCAGCATTCTTCTTATTTACCATGGGAATATGGTGCTTTTTTCTCTCTTTCCTCTTTTCATAGTATCTCTTTTTTCTCCTTTTCTCTTTTTTCTCAGTATAGGACTATTTTTTTATAAGAAGAATGCTTCATAGACAACTCATTATGGTTACGCTGCAGGTTTCCACCATGTCAGCATGGATTAGACCAGCGGCCCAGGCGTTTCTCTAACACATATACATAACTCCATGGACTTACAAGCTCCCCTTTCATTTCACACCGACGACATCCATATACAAAAGAGCATGATATCAACTAGGTACAAGTACCAAGTGCAATGTTGAAAGCGTTACCCATGAAAGCATGGTTCTGCTAATTCCCAACAAATAAGTGCAAGCATATACAACATAGAAGACAAAATGGTTCAAGTTTATTAAGGGCAAGTAAAGTAAAGTGTGTCATCAAGTTCGTGAGAGCTTTAATCACTAGTTTTCTCATAACAAGTTTAATTTGGAAGGTAAACAAAAGCATGAATATACTTGGAATAGCATAAGCTAGTAGGTAGGTATGGTGGACTCTTTGGAATAACTTGGTTTAGGGAGTTGGATGCATGAGTGGAACTCATACTTTATTATGGAGGCTAGCAAAATACTGGGAGCGACAAACTAAGAGAGCAATAATGGCCATAATCATGCAGAGCGACAAAACATCATTGATCAAAGCATAAAGTGATACTACAAGTTGAAAACTAAAGGATCATAAAGGCTATGATGACTTGAGATAGTCATAACATGGTGTGAGAATGTGCCAAGTCAACCCAAATAAAGCATCAAAGGAGAATACCACTATACTATGCTTTAATATGCTAAAACAACGCATGATTCATCCAAGGCACATTAAGCAATCTCAATTGTTTATAACACGTCATGCTATAGCAAATAATAGTAAGCATAAAGCCAAAATAATATCAAGCATGGCATGACAAAGCATAGGCCACAGTCAAAAACAAGCTCTTTTTACCACATAAGCATGAACTTTCCTATTCTTTTCCAAACCAAACCAAACTATTTGCAAACCAAAGTATGAAAGAGGGGGTCCAACCAACTTATTCAGAAAGCTAATCAAACAAGCAAACTAAAAACCAAAACAAAAACGAAAAAGAAGACGCTCCAACAAAAACATAACTGTGCATGAAACAATAAAAATGAAGCGTTTGGAAGAAACCTGGAATTTTTATTGATGAAGAAGGGGATGCCTTGGGCATCCCCAAGCTTTGACGCTTGTACTTCTTGGATGTTTCTTGGGGTGACACACGTGGCATCCCCAAGCTTGAGCTTTAGTCCATCCTTCATCTCATTACTCATTCTTTCCATACACCTGAAAATTTTCCTTCATACAAAACTTCACACAATCTCATTAGCAACATTAGTGCACTTAAGATAAATAAGTCTTAAGGTTCAGTTCTAATACCAAATAAACTTCCATTAGAACACTAGATACTGTAGTACTTCCCTCAAAAAGCTCAATTCCCCAAAATAACTCAAGAAGGAACCAACAAGAAGCAAATGCAGAAAATGACAGAAATCTGTCAAAACAGACCAGCAGGTAAAGACGAATTTTTTCGAAGACCTTCTGTTGCTCAAATCAAAAAGTATTGAACTAACGAAAGTTAGATAAAAAGCTGGGGCAGAAGCACAAAAAATTACAGCTCAATCTGACGTACAGAGATCTCTCAGGAATTTTTACGGTGATCATTACTTCACTCTCATTAGAGGTTACTCTTGGCACAAAAAGCAAATAAAAAGGATAAGGAGAGGTTATTACAGAGGTAATAACTTCCAAGACTCAACTAAAACTCTTGGGTTATTTCCCAACAATTACTTTTCTTTAACGCCTTTAAGTTAGGCATAAGAAGCAAGGAAAGAATCAAGTGTTCTCAAATGAAGAAGCATTAAGACCAAATTTTGTTTTCATAGGAGAAGCAAAAGAAATCTTTTCTCTATTTTTGGGGAAGTGTTCTATACCTTTATTAAGTGGGAGTTGATATTTAATGGTGCCTTCTTTCATATCAATGATGGCACCAACAGTTCTAAGAAAAGGTCTTCCCAAAGTAATAGGACAAGAAGCATTGTATTCAACATCCAAAACATAGAAATCAACGGGGACATAGGAATCGTTAACCATAATAAGAACATCATTAAGACTCCCCATGAGTTTCTTTTTAGCATTAGCATCAAGTGGGACATTCAAATAACAATCTTTAAGAGGAGGCAAATCAAGCATATCATAAATCCTTCTAGGCATAATAGAAACACTACTATCAAGATCACACAAAGCTTTGAAATCAAAGTCATTCACTTTCATATTAATGATGGGTTCACAACCATCTTCTTGTTTTATAGGAATAGAAGCTTTATGTTTCATCTTTTCTTCTTTAATCTTTATGAGAGCATTAGTAATGTGTTTTGTAAAAGCCATGTTCATAGCACTAGCATTAGGACTTTTAGCAAGCTTTTGTAGGAACTTAATAACTTCAGAGATGTTGCAACCATCAAGATCAAAATCAAATTTATCATCTAAAGTTGTAGAACTATTACCAGCCTCAACACTAGTGGTGGTAATAGTGGAAACACTAATGTTTCTAGCAATTTCATCTTCTCTTTCCCACTTAGCATGTAATTCAGCTAATAGTCTAACATTTTCATCAATTCTTACTTGTATAGCATTAGTGGCTGCAAAGGGATTATCATTAGTTTCAGGTTTAGCAGCCATTTTATTCAAAGAAGATTGAGCTTCAGCCAAAGATGCTATATTTCTTTCAGCATTAGAGAGTTTTTCCTCAATAGTTTTATTGAAAGCAGTTTGTTTACTAATAAACTCTTTAAGCATAACTTCAAGTTCAGAGGGAGCACTCTTATTATTATTGTAAGAATTTCCATAAGCATTACCATTGTTGGGAGGATATGGCTTATAATTGTTGTTACCAAAATTGTTCCTATAAGCATTATTACCATAAGCATTGTTGCCAAAGTTGTTATTTCTTATGAAGTTCACATCAACTTGCTCTTCTTGAGCAACCAAAGAGGCTAAAGGAACATTATTTGGATCAATATGGGCTTTCCCATTAACAAGCATAGACATAATAATATCAATCTTATCACTCAAGGAGGAGGTTTCCTCAACAGAATTTACCTTCTTACCTTGTGGAGCTCTCTCGGTATGCCATTCAGAATAATTAACCATCATATTGTCCAATAGTTTTGTTGCAACACCCAAAGTGATGGTCATAAAGGTACCTCCAGCAGCTGAATCCAATAGGTTCCTTGAAGAATAGTTCAATCCTGCATAAAAAGTTTGGATGATCATCCAAGCAGTCAGTCCATGAGTGGGACAATTCTTTACCAAAGATTTCATTCTTTCCCAAGCTTGAGCAACATGCTCTTTATTAAGTTGTTTAAACTTCATTATTTCACTTCTCATGGATATAATCTTAGCAGGAGGATAGTATTTTCCAATAAAAGCATCTTTGCACTTAGTCCAAGAATCAATAATATTCCTAGTTAAGGAATTCAACCATTCTTTAGCTTTTCCTCTCAAAGAGAAAGGAAACAATTTCAGCTTAATAATATCACCATCTATATCCCTATGCTTTTGCATCTCACAAAGTTCAACAAAGTTATTTAGATGGGAAGCAACATCTTCATTACCAATACCAGAAAATTGCTCTCTCATAACAAGATTGAGTAAAGCAGGTTTTATCTCAAAGAAAGTATTTTCAGCCACAGGTGGAGCAATAGGTGTGCTCATAAAATCATTGTTGTTGGTGCTAGTGAAGTCACACAACTTAGTGTTTTCAAGAGTAGTCATTTTTTTGGGTTTTCAAATAAGAAAGCAAACAAGTAAAACTAATTTTCTTTGTGTTTTTGAAGAACAAAACAAGCAAACAAAGCAAAAAGAAACTAAGCAAAAAAAACAACAAAGTAAAGAGATTGGTTATGAGGGACTCCCCTTGTGAAGATGTCCTTGACTCCTCGGCAATGGCGCCAGAAAATCGCTTGATGGCTCAATGCACGGCGCCCAGAAAAGTACTTGGTGCGTGGTGTTGATGTAGAGCTCGTTGGGAACCCCAAGAGGAAGGTATGATGAGCACAGCAGCAAGTTTCCCTCAGTTATGAAACCAAGGTTTAATCGAACCAGTAGGAGCAAGGAAACACCTCAAAGGTGTTACTAGCTGAGCTTTGGCAGGGCGCACTACCGGTGCTAGTAGCAACGTGGAGACCTGCACAAGACAACCACAGAACTTTGTCCCCAACTTGCGATGAGGTTGTCAATCTCACCGTGTTTTGCGGAAAACAAAGGATTAAACGTATCGAATGGAAAGAAGTAAAAGTTTGCAGAAAGTAAACACAAAATAGTAAACAGTTGTAAATTGTATGTAAAGACAAATGACCGGGATCCATAGTTCACTAGAGGTGGCTCTCCTTAGATAGATAACATGCTGGGTGAACAAATTACAGCGGGGCAATTGACAAACACCGAGAAAGCAATACATGCATATACTAATCATCTTGACTCCTTTGAGACTTGATTGGGCATTACAACATAATACATAGACCGTCATCCAACTGCATCTATGACTAATAATCCACCTTCAGGTTATCATCCGAACCCCCTCCAGTATTAAGTTGCAAGCAACAGATTATTGCTTTACGAACTACGTGTAAAGTAAACAATACGATTGTTCTATGAACAAAGGATTATTGTTTTCTCCCTAGTAGCAACAGCACATCTAGTACCTTAGAGATTTTTGTCACTTCCCCAGATTACCAGAGGCATGAACCTACTATCGAGCATAAATACTAACTCTTGGAGTTACTAGCATTTACTTGGCCAAGATAGCTACTAACAACGGAAAGCATGCAAGATCTCAAATAACAAAGACATGATAGAATCAATAATCAATCTGAAATAGCATCTCAATATCTATCGGATCCCCACAAACACAACATGTATGGATTACAAATAGATGATCTTGATCATGAATGGAGCTCACAAGATCTAAACATGAAAGCACAAAGGAGGAGAAACCAGCCATCTAGCTACTACATGGATCCGTAGTCCAGGGATGAACTACTCACGCATCACACCAGAGGCTTGCATGGTGATGAAGAAGGCCTCCAAGGTGAATTCCCCTCTCCGGCAGGGTGCCTGGAAGAGCTTCAGATCCCTCCCGATCTAGGGATGGAGATGACGGCGACTACAGACTCTTTCGTGGATTTTTGATCGGGCACTTAGGGTTTTCGTCCCGAGGGCAACTTATAGTCGGAAGGGGTGGCCGAGGGGGTGCCGGGAGCGGCCACACCACCCCCTGGCACAGGCCAGGCCTGGCCGCGCGGCCAGGTGGTGTGGTGGCTCCCTGGCCCTTCTCCGTCTCGTATTTTGGCACTTGATCACTTCCGGAAAAATAGGCACTTTGGCTTTTGTCCCGTCCAATTCCGAGAATATTCATTTTCTGAATTTCCTGGAACCAAAAACAGCAGAAAATAGGCAGCTGACACTGTGGCTCTTGTTAATAGGTTAGTCCAAGAAATCATATGAAAAGTACTCCAAAGTTGGAACAAAACACAAGAAAGTGGATAAAGCCAAGCATGGAACATCAAAAATTATAGATACATTTGCAATGTATCAGTAGTGTCGCTGCTGCTAAGGATCGGATTCCTGCAGCGGGACTTTTATTTTTTGTAATTCTTCTTCCCTTTTTTAGCTGTGTGCATCCGTATTGCCATTAGGGTATGCGTTGTTGCAGAGGCTGGGTGTAATTGGTATCCGTGTGATATTAATATATGCTCATTTTCAAAAACAAATAAAAAAAAACAGCCCAAGTGCTCTTAATGTAATCACATCTTGCAATATCAATACAATCAATATTCTGCAATCTGTCATGGTATCTCGACCTAGGATTTAGCCCACCGCTTCCGTCGCGCCCCGCACGGAGATGGATCTCGCCAGGGGCTGCGCAACTCATAAATTCGATCCAACAGATTTCGTCAAAATTTTCTCGCCGGCAGTTTGACCGGCATTTCTTCTTCTTTCGCCGATCATACACTACTAGGAAAACGATTATAGGTAGATTTTAATTCTGTGGCACATATATGAAAAATGCTCCACTAAAATTAATTATGTGGCGCATATAGCAAATGCTCCATAGAATTCGTGCAATTCTGTGGCGCATATAGCTATATGCGCCACAGAAAGTGAGAATTCTGTGGCGCATATAGCCATATGCGCCACAGAATTCCCGCGGGCCCATGTGGGCCTGACCCCAGCACATGGGCATGCCAGAATTCTATGGCGCATATGGCTATATGCGCCATAGAATTTCAGTTTTTTGGGCACATATAGCATATGCGCCACATAATTCTCACTTTCGGTGGTGCATATAGCTATATGAGCCACATACTTTTGACATTCTATGGAGCATTTGCCATATGCGCCATAGAATGTGCGAACAGATCTAAAAAAGGTGGCAACCACCCTTTCCCTTCTTCCCACCACCTCCAACTAGCTCGTCCCCCTCCTCCCTCCCACTACATTTTGCTCATACTCACCTCCATTGTTGATAGCTAGACCTACTTTGGTTCATGTACTTGTGAGGGGAAGCTACTCCTACTTGTAAAGGTAGTAAACCACCCATACTTCCTCCTCCACATCCTACACCCCCTCTTGCTACACTATGCATATGGGGTTGGTGTAGATTTGGTTTGTAGATTTGTGAGGTGTGTGCATGGGTACTTGTGTGATGCATGTTTTGTGTGGCCGGCGGGCCTCGACGCGGTGTGTATGGATGTTTTGTAGGTGAAGATGGTCCTGCAGGCGGTGTGCGATGGAGAGACGATGTTCCTTCGCTTTGTGTTGTGCTTGAATACATGTTTGCTTGTGGAGGGAGCTTGTGTTGTGCTTGAATGCATGTTGCCGGCGCCGGGTGCATGGAGGTTTGCCGAAATGTTGATTCACGTCCATTTTGGCAAATTTCTGCACTAGCCATACGTCCTATTTTTAGGATAGGTCATGCCGAAATTTCCCGGCGATCATGCATGCATGTATGTGTGCGCGTCGTGCGTGTGTGCATGGTTCTAACATACTCTCTTTAATTTGGTCTATGTTCGAGCGCAGGCGACCATGGTCATCCATATGAGCGAACGCTGGGTGGTTAGATATAAGGCTGACGCGGTAGCCGACATGGTTCGGAACAACATGACCAAGATAAGATGTCCGTGCCAAACGTGCAAACACCGGAAGTGGATCAACCCTGATTCCGGACAACTGGAGTCTCACCTGTTCACACGCGGTTTCTGTTGGGGTTCTGCGTATGAAAACAATAGATTTTATCCTATGCCCCTGAACCCCTAAAGCTGCCAGGACCTATCTATTAGTAATACAATAACGAGAGGGGCTTTTCGCGAACTTACCCTTGAAGACCGAAAAGCATTGTCAACGCTCAGGAGAGTGTGGTTGATGTAGACGAGCCGAAGCCGACCTCAAGGTCGTGATGAAGTCCTTGCGCTCCAACGACTCCAACGACTTGAGTGCCTCAAGTGCGACACCTCGCGGGGAGTTACACACGTCCGGTGCCTGACAATGACTCCCGCTTCCCCGATCGAGCAGCAGTTGCGGAAGTAGAGCTCCCGGATCCGAATCCTGCAGCACGACGGCGCTTCGTGGTGAAGATGTCTCTCGTTCGCGCATTCCAGACTTGGGACCACAGTCACGAGAGAGAGAGAGGGGGAGAGAGAAAATATCAATTAGAGGTCCTCCCAAAAGTGAGAAGACCTTTATTGATTATTGGTGTATTTTATTTGGCCAAATACCCTCACTATATATAGGGGGAGGGGAGGTACTACCTCCCTCAAAGTCCCGGGGTGGGACTAAAGGAGAGGAGGGGGGAGGGGTGGCACCGCCGGACACCCCCATGGGCCTTGCGCGCGGGGGGGGGGGGGGGGGGGGGGCTGGCCCACTAGGGCGCCGGCCACCCCCTTGGCCCCTTCTCCCTCTCTCCTTTCCCTAATGGGCCCTCTCCCCTCCGGGAATTGGCCCATTAAGCCTTTAACCATTTAAATTATTTTTCTGTTTATTAAATAACTATGAATAAATGATTAAATCAATATTTAACATTCATTCACATATGATTCAACCTCCATGGTTATGGAACACTTCCACCTCCACTCCGGACATCCTCCGGACTTACCGAAACCCTTCCAGTTTTCTCTCTACTATTCTTCGGTGATTCTACCGATCCTATAAACACTCTCTAAGCATCATCAAGCCCTTAAGCCTGATACCCCATGGTTCGGGAACACTCCAGACATGGTCGGGACACTCCCGCACCAATGATCAACAAAGGGACCTGGATGGCCATGTGACCCCTGT
The DNA here is from genome assembly GCA_910589775.1 of Avena eriantha. Classification (NCBI taxonomy): domain Eukaryota; kingdom Viridiplantae; phylum Streptophyta; class Magnoliopsida; order Poales; family Poaceae; genus Avena; species Avena eriantha. Next base: position 390,863,728 of record OU342740.1, on the reverse strand, counting down.
GCGTTCCACAAAGATCTTTCGTCGTTCAAACCGGGACAGTCGTGTCTTATTCCCTTTGTCACTCGATACTTGTATTGCCCGAGATCTGATCAATGACATCGCCATGTCGTGTTCAATCTCGTTACCGAACAATGCTACTTGACTCGTTCCGACAAGTGATATCCCTGTGATCAAATCACATGCTGCGCAACTATTGGATATAACTTCTCCGAGTGGGCCCTTTAAGTATCTTCCTATGACATGGACGGACAAATCCCGCTCTTGACATATATTACCTCAACGGTTTCCTCCGAGTACCTGAACACACCTTTATAACCACTGTATTACCAAGTGGCGCTTGATGCTATCAAAGCACTCTCGGGAGACAGTGATTGATATAGCCTCACGGTCTAAGGAATAGTCTACGAGGATCCATTTCTAATCATCGTAACATGAACTTCGTGACATGATCGGGTCACGATGTTTAGGTTGGGTATTGGTTCATCATCTCATTCTTGGAATGATATGACTCCATTTCCAACTAGCATAAATGCCACATGATCAGGAAACATGATCATCTATTGACCAATGAACAAGCGACTAGAGTTTCACTGGGAACCCCTGGTTGTCATCAAATCACACGTGTATTGATGTTTCCACTCAATACAGTTATAGCATGATATAAAACTTAATCATAAACTATATGAAATATGATAATAGTCCTTACTACTATTTGTCTCTAGGGCATATTTCCAACAGTCTCCCACCTGCACTAGAGTACAAATACACTAGCTGCATTTGTTCCTTAATCATTGGCACCATATATCAGGTACCCTGAACATGCTTGCTCATGGAAGAGGTTGAGTCTTGGGTCTGTACTTTAAAGTCCCAAATCCTGTGCAACTTTACTAAGGACACCTTGATTGACATTAATACTTTATCATCATATGATAGCATCTGTGTGTATGCATCATCGCTATGGCAGCAGAACGAGGCCTAATTCCAGGAGCCTACAGTGACTTTAGATCAACCTCGAGGGCTTTCTCATGGGCACTGTGCCCTGGGACACATCATTCTACGTTAAAAGCGAACTAGCCCCGCCATAACATTATACAACACTTTAGATGGTACCCTTATCTATTATTATAAATGTATTCATCGAAACACCAGTGCACTCTGTGCAACTTTCGATGTTTTGTTCACCTCGCTTCCTACTTGACTTTAATCGGTATTTACAAGAGTTTCCAACATATTCCCTTATAACATAACCCTTTATGTTTTAAGCTATTCCATCCATTATGGATTTGGAAAACATGTTTGTAGTTCTCTACTAGACACCGTGGACAAACTTGACTCAATGTTCCGTGATTTAAACTTGATCACTTTCAAACATTCCTTATTTGGATCACATATTATGCTAAGTTATCACCTTAAGACAGAACCTATGTCTCAACATAGTGGATGATGATCATCCTTTTCTTTCTTTCAACCATTGATGTTAAACTTAATACTATTCCTAATTTGAGTTATTAAGGACCAGTTCCTTAATTAACTTCTATTCTGAAACCCCTTTCAGAATCCCTTAAGGAATACTACATAATATCATAATACACATATTATCAACTTCTACATCTTATAAATCATTATTTATAAGTATTTGCTATTTTATTCTTAACACCATTAAGAATTACTCCTATAAGCTCCCACTCAAAAATATGTCAATCACATATTGTTTTTAGGAAGACTTTCATAGCTCCCACTCAATTTTGTGCAAATTACATATCCACTCACTATTTTGAACATCTTCAAATCCTTTGATCAAATTTGGAGTTTACTATGAGATACTAGTACTTTTACTAGTTTCAAATGCACTAGACATTTAGCACACTTGAATCAAATTGATTTGAATTTGTCCAATACATGACAAATTGTGCTTTTGTCATTCACCCCCTTTTCCACTATGGCTTTGCAGTCATTTGGGAAAATTCCAAGTAACCCCTTTTACTTGTGAGATTCAGCAATGAATTGCTTTCTAATCTCAAGTGAATTTTTCTTCTAGGATTTCTCATAATTCTAGTTTACCATTATTTCCTTAGTAGTTCGTAGGTATGTCATATTCCAATAATCATGACAAATGATTCACAAATGTCTCCATACTAGATATGGATTACATTTTGAATCCTACTTCATGTAGTGAAAACACTAGTGGGGAAAATACAATGATCAATATCATTGATTCTTTCCTTTTGTGAAGAGAATCGTCCAGGAACATTGTCCGTTGTGCTTCTCAACACTCTGATGCAAGGTTTTGAATCCTCATCGTGTTTTACACTATTTTCCATTTGCTCCATAATTGAGAAACATCACTAGAAGTGAGCTTTCTCAAGAATGCACCAAAATCCAAGCAGTACGAATCTTGCTTTCCTTTTGGTTTCAGCTATGGGTTTCGTATTCAAAGTTTCCAACGAATACACTACAAGGACTTATTCGCTATTGTTTTGGTTATATCGAATAACCCCAAAAATTTCACGAATTCAAATGGTTCACTATTTTTCTAATTGAGTGCTAACTATTTCTAACTAATGGTCTCTACATTTACACAACGATTTATTTGGCACCATCTATTCACCCATTTTGATATCTAATATCATATTGTGATGCTTTGCATTTTGAAGTTTCAAAACGCTTTGCATTTCACAATTTCCTTTTATGCCATTCTTATAAAGTTGAATTTCATTACTATTGATCAAATCATAGTAATTAGATTCCCTTTTATATTTATACCCTTTGTTGATGAAACACTTTGATCAAATCAAATAGTTTCATGTTCATGTTTCCTTTGGTAAAATTCTTTACACATTTAAACACTCATTTAATGATAATTACCATTTTCGTTAAAACACAATACATCGAATATGTATTAACTTTTAACAATTCATTAAACACTTTGTATTCAAGTAATACACGGTGTTCAAGTTATTTTGCCGAACCAGGGCATGATTTATATGTGACAAGAAATCGAATGACTTTCACATATTATCACATAACTTTGAATTTAAACAATGGTTTTCATTCATTAATGAATGCATCATTAAGTCTGGTATTTTAAGGCATTTTAATGTTTTACAAATGTTCATGCATTATCAATTAGTTTCAAACAACAAGGATAATTCACACATAATCAAACAAGATATGAACACGCATAGAAATCATTCATAAAAGTGGAACAACCGTTTGTTACAAACTCATATGAATAACCGTCTCACAAAGTGTGAGACACACTAAAGAAGTTCACAATCTTTTGATTACAATAATCATCCTAAAACATAAACTAAATGATAAATGTTGAGGGAGAGCGTCGTTGGCCATCATCATCATGCTCGCCATCAACACGCAACGTCACCTCCTCTCCAGCAAGCACCTCTCATGCAGAAGGACCTGTTTTCAGCAAAACAGAACAAGTATCAGATATACTTAACACTGCAAATGTGTTTGCAAGATTATAACATTTATAAAACTGTATATCAAATATATACCTTTGTCATCGATGACCTCTCCGGTGATTGGTTCAACCTTTACGTTCCTGAAACGTAATATGAACTCCTGGAAATCCAATCTTTCTGTATCACCACTCATGATGCTACTCCGGACATGTCCTTCGTAGCTGGGAGGTAGCGATCGAAGCAGTACGCCTATCGCAAATGGATCATCCATCCAGTAATCCACGAAGTAAACCAGTCTCATGTGTGCATCAAGCATGCGCTCCAAGTGACCCTTCAAACATGTATGCTCCTCCATCTGTATGGAAAGGAACTCTCCAAGCAGCTCGTGCTTCCACATGCGGACATGGCCTATGAACTCTGCTCTCAACTGATCCACTATCGAATATGGATCAAGATCACCCATGAGCAGATGGAGTTCATCCACCATCCCGTAACGCATTATTATCTAAATGTAGGTGGACATTTCTTGACAACAGTAGCGGTCTGCCAGCTCTTGTGTGGTATCATAGTAGTCTAGCTTAGTCAAATCCATCATGCGGCGTATGTAGTCTACCACATGATTTCTAGTAAGGAGATCATTCAGGCGCACAATCCAACTAGGGAAGTTGGGTCCATCAAGTCTAAGTTTCTTTCCCTTAGCCATTCCTCAATGACAAAGTAAGCTTCACGGTGAGCCATCTCTACATTTATAATTGCAAAAGGAATTTAGCCTAAGTTTATAATTAAATGAGTTAATAATAACTCCACTCAGAAACACCTATCCCCATATGGGTTCCTAGTGATAACACGACCCCTATCAGCCACATCTCCCCCGATTAACACGCCCATCGATGTGGGTTCAAAGGTGGATGCTAAACGTCGGTCACATCATTCATGCGACTCGTGCTCGATCTTTCGACCATCCGTGTTTCGAGGCCACGCTTCTATGGCGTGCTAGGCTCGCCAACTCAACCTTAGTGTATTCGTTGTGCAACATGGCTTACACCCACTGTATGCAAATGTAGATATGTCTGACACCCAGTCACCCTGGGTCGCCTCATACCGAAGAACTTTCTTGGTGGTGCACACTAAGGGGGAACACAATCATTGGTAATTTTAACAAGGATCATCTTATTTGGCTACCGTCGAGTATCTAATACTAGCACACAATAAGATATACAAACGATAACATTGAATGTAAATGCGATGTGATATGGTCCTTCACGTTGTGATCTCCATCCATCGTCACCGGATTCCGGCGCCAGGGTTCCGGCGCCATAGACACCAGGGTACCAGTGTCATTCCGGCGTGGTAGTCCGTCACCTCCGTGACTATCTACTACTACGTAACAAAAGGTAATCACTTTACCTTTTCCACAACCATATCACAAAGCAACACCCCCTTGCAAAACAAAGTTAGACGCCTCTACTTTATCTTTGCATGTTTTATGTGGCTGAATGGGCTTTCTCACAAGAACCGTTCTTACCTACGAACTTTCAGCACAACACTGATCAAGTAGTTGTCTCTACTACACCCCTTTCGGGGCCCTCCGTTGAAAATGGCATACCAACTAATGCGAGAGAGACAGACACCCCCCTAAGCCACTTTATACGGTATAAGCCGTATGTCAAGTGTGGACCAGTTTCGCGAATGAACGCATAAAGTCGGCTGGGGGCCGCTTCATCAAGCATTACTGCGGTATACACAAGTACACGTGGGAGGGTAACAACTAAAAGATCAACGCCCACATGCTACATCTCATGTGTGCTACCCGCACTAGCATTACTACGCATAGATCTAGCTCTGATACCACTGCTGGGGTTCCGCGTATGAAAATAATAGATTTTATCCTACGCCCCTGGACCCCTGAAGCTGCCAGGACCTATCTATTAGTAGTATAGTAACGGGAGGGGCTTTTCGCGAACTTACCCTTGAGGACCGAAAAGTGTTGTCAACGCTCAGGAGAGCGTGGTTGATGTAGACGAGCCGAAGCCGACCTCAAGGTCGTGATGAAGTCCTTGCGCTCCAACGGCTCCAACGACTTGAGTGCCTCAAGTGCAACACCTCGTGGGGATTTACACACATCCGGTGCCTGACGATGACTCCCGCTTCCCCGATCGAGCAGCAGTTGCGGAAGTAGAGCTCCTAGATCCGAATCCCACAGCGCGACGGTGCTCCGCGGTGAAGATGTCTCTCGTTCGCGCAGTCCAGACTTGGGACCACGGTCACGAGAGAGAGAGAGAGAGAGGGGGAGAGAGAAAATATCAATTAGAGGTCCTCCCAAAAGTGAGAAGACCTTTATTGATTATTGGTGTATTTTATTTGGACAAATACCCCAACTATATATAGGGAGAGGGGAGGTACTACCTCCCTCAAAGTCCCGATGTGGGACTAAAGGAGAGGAGAGGGGAGGGGTGGCACCGCCGGCCACCACCATGGGCCCCACACGGGAGGGGGGGCTGGCCCACCCCCTTGGCCCCTTCTCCATCTCTCCTTTCCCTAATGGGCCCTCTCCCCTCCGTGAATTGGCCCATTAAGCCTTTGACCATTTAAATTGATTTTTCTCTTTATTAAATAATTATGAATAAATGATTAAATCAATATTTAACATTCATTCACATATTATTCAACCTCCATGGTTACGGAACACTTCCACCTCCACTCCGGACATCCTCCGGACTTACCGAAGCCCTTCCGGTTTTCTCTCTACTATTCTTCAGTGATTCTACCGATCCTATAAACACTCTCTAAGCATCATCAAGCCCTTAACCGTGATACCCCACGGTTCGGGAACACTCCAGACATGGTCGGTACACTCCCGCACCAATGATCAACAAAGGAACCTGGATGGCCATGTGACCCATGTGCGTTCCACGAAGATCTTTCATCGTTTGAACCGGGACAGTCATGTCTTATTCCCTTTGTCACTTGATACTTGCATTTCCCGAGATCTAATCAATGACATCGCCATGTTGTGTTCAATCTCGTTACCGAACAATGCTACTTGACTCGTTCCGACAAGTGATATCCCTATGATCAAATCACATGCTGCACAACTATTGGATATAACTTCTTCGAGTGGGCCCTTTAAGTATCTGCCTGTCACATGGACGGACAAATCCTGCTCTTGACATATATTGCCTCAACGGTTTCCTCCGAGTACTTGAACACACCTTTATAACCACTGTATTACCAAGTGGCGCTTGATGCTATCAAAGCACTCTCGGGAGATAGTGATTGACATAGCCTCACGGTCTAAGGAATAGTCTACGAGGATCCATTTATAATCATCATAACATGAACTTCGTGACATGATCGGTCACGATGTTTAGGTTGGGTATTGGTTCATCATCTCATTCTCGGAATGAGATGACTCCATTTCCAACTGGCATAAATGCCACATGATCAGGAAACATGATCATCTGTTGACGAATGAACTAGTGACTAGAGTTTCACTAGGAACCCCTGGTTGTTTGTATATACCACGTGTATTGATGTTTCCACTCAATACAGTTATAGGATGATATAAAATTTAATCATAAACTATATGAAATATGATAATAGTCCTTACTACTATTTGTCTCTAGGGCATATTTCCAACAGTTTCATGTCTGGCTTTTTAGTGAATGAGGAGCCGCCGGTAGATGGCGGTGGCCATGATGAAGAAGAGGCCAAGGGCAGGGGAGAAGATGAAGGGTCTCCTGGACATGGTCATCATGACGAAGGAGATGCCGACGGACATGATCATCATGAAGAAGGAGATGCCGGCGGACACGATCATCATGAAGGAGATGATGCCGGAGCAGATGGTGGTGGTGGCGGCAGAGAAGACGGGAGCACAGACACGCCGCTAACTTCGGCCTTGCGGGACCCACATCTTCAAGAAATACTCCTCAAGCAGACAGCCAACACAAGAGCTGCAGCTAGAGAGAAAGCCAAGCTGGCACAGATGGAGGTAGACGGGAGGACTCCATTGTATCCTGGGTGCCGACCCGAGGATACACGCTTGAGTGTAATGCTGAGGGCTCTGGAGATGAAGGCAGAGCACAAATGGACCGACAATAGCTTCAACGCTCACATGAAATTCTGGCATGCTCGTCTTCCCAAGGACAACACATTTCCAACAAGTATCGAGGAAGCGAGGAAAGTAGTTTTCCCACTATACCTACCGTACGTGAAGTACCACGCATGCATCAACGACTGCACATTTTACCAGAATGAGTACAAGGATTGAACCACATGCCCGGTTTGTGGCCAAGGACGGTACAAGAGAGGGAACAAGAAAGTTCCCCGAAAAGTGGTGTGGTACTTTCCTATCACTTCCCGTCTGCAGCGGTATTTCATAGACCCTAAGGAAGCAGAGCTCATGCAATGGCACGCGAAGAGGGAGAAGCCAGAAGATGATCCGGAGAAGGGCAAGATCCTGACACCCCGCGGACGCTAGCCAGTGGAATGCGCTGGACATCGAATTCCAAGATGAGTTTGGGCTCGATCCAAGGAATGTTAGGCTGGGCATGAGCTCGGACAGACTCAATCCCTTTGGCAACCAGAGTATCACGCACAACACCTGGCCCGTGTTTGTATGGCTGTACAACCTCCCCCTGGTTGTGCACGAAGTAGCGGTATGTACACATGAGTATCCTTATCCAGGGGCCAAAACAACCGGGTGTTGACATGCATCTGTATCTCGGGCTCCTGAAAGAGGAGTTAGCGACGCTGTGGGAGATGCCGACACATACGTGGGATTCCTACACTAGAGATTATTTCAACCTGAGAGCTGCGTTGCTCATGACGGTGTAGGACTATCCTATTTACGGATATGTAGCGTGTCAGGTGAACCACAGATTCTGTGCATGTGTCAGGTGCATGGATAAGACCCCACATCTGCAGCTGCCGAGGGATCCTGGGTCTTCGAAAACCGTGTTCCAAAGGACTCGAATGTGGCTCCACAAGGATCACCCGTGGAGAAAATGTGGAGACCTATTCAATGGCAAAGACGAGCTCGATAGTACCCCACGTCGACCGTTGAGCGGCAAAGAAATCAAGGAGCTTCTGGACAATTGGGAAGAGTGCCCTACACCAGGAAAGAAGTGGCCAAGGGAACAACCATCACCGCTGCATGGAGTATGGAAGGCGAGGTCCGTTTTCTAGGAAGGTCCTCCACATGCCCCATAGCCCCGATATGATGCACATCACGAAGAACGTTACCGAGAGCCTGATCGGCACTCTGATGAACATGCCGGATAGGACCAAGGATGGGCCAAAAGAAAGAAGCGACCTAAAATTTCTTGGCATTAAGAAGGAACTTCAGTACCCCGATAGTGATGATGCCGACGATGACGATGAACAGACGGAAGGGACCCAGGGTCGCCGCAAAAGGGCTAAGAAGAATAAGGTGGTGCTTAAAGCTGCATGCTTCACTCTAAGCGAGGAGGAGCTCGAGAGGTTTTTTCGTTGCCTCCTAGGAGTCAAGGTTCCCCAGGGCTACTATGGGAAGATAAGCAGATATCTGGACATAGTGAAGAAGAGGTTCAACGGGATGAAGTCTCACGACTGTCATGTGCTGATGGCGCAGATACTCCCCGTTGCGATCCGAGGGATAATGGACGAGCACGTCTGTAAGATGCTGTTTGGCCTCTGCAACTTCTTCAATGTCATATCTAGGAAGTCTATCGGCGTGAAGCAGCTCGGCAAGCTACAGGAAGAGATTGTCGTGATACTATGCGAGCTCGAGATTTACTTCCCTCCCGCGTTCTTCGACATCATGGTGCATCTGCTTGTCCATGTTGTGGATGACATCATTCATCTCGGACCGGCGTTCCTACACAACATGATGCCGTTCGAAAGGCTGAACGGTATCATCAAAGGATTCGTTTGCAATAGGTCCCGTCCAGATGGAAGCATAGCCAAGGGCTTTCTGACCTACGAGTGCATCTCCTTCTGCCAAAACTACCTGCAACACCCTCCAATCGGCTCTATGCAAGTTTTAGCCCAAACCCGCATAGAAACGATTCAAGGAAGCCCACCAGGCACTTTCGTGCGGGTGGAAAACGAAGTAATACCATTACACAACAGTCCTCGATGGGACCCACAGAACATATATATACATCAGCGACTCCATGAGTCATTAATACAGATATAATATACAAAGATCCAAATCACCTTTACAACGATAGAGCGTCCGACTACAGACAAGATGCAAATGGGGCTAAGAGCCCTGAAGAATAACCAATGGCAACCATAACCCTGCCCAGGCCAAGCCGGAAGGGTAACCCTGCTAACGACGGCGATCTCAACCTGCTAGAACAAAAGGGGTGCCAACAAAGGGCAAAGGAAAAAGAGGAGCGTCAGTACTGAGGCTAGTAGACGGCGAGGCTAGAATTCGGCGGCTCTCGCCTACATAGGTATGGTGGGCTGAAGCGGCAGCGCAGCGACACGAAACAACCTAAAGAGACTCTGTAATACTGGCGGCATAAGAGAGGGATAAGAAAGACCTATTCGGATCCAACCTGATACTAACACCAAACATACCCCTCCTGGTATTCCCCCTCGAGACCAAACGAGGAAGTCCAGCCGAGGAAACTCACACGGTTGGCAATTTCATTTAATCTTTCCCAGGCAGTTATCCTACTTACCAGTCTTCTCACATACAAGTCAAATTATAACAGTAAACTTTAGTTATAGTTGTCTATGATCGAGAAACTGTGCTCCAAGTCGTCCATAACCGCGGACTCGGCTTTTCGAAAAGATTTAACCCTGCAGGGGTGCACCAAAGTATCCACACGCACTTCGACCCTTTTTTGCCAGATCAATTAACATACACCCATCGGTATGTCGGCGGGGCCTAAGTCATGACGTTTCCTAGACCCAAAGCAAGTACATGGGGACCACCCCACTAAGCTACCCGCAACAAAGTCGGCTGGCTCCGAGACGGACCCAGGGTTTGCGACGACGGCTGTAAACGACTGGGAACCCGAAAAGTGTGACTGGGCTTGTCGATACCGCAAAAACGTGGCGCGATCCAAAACAGTACAGGTGCTCCACGCACAAATTAAATAAAGCAGTAAACATGGCATAAGTACAGAATAATAATAAAGCCCCAAACTACTTGTGGCCCCTGGTACAGTACTTTGAAATTAGGTAGTAAGCCGATGGGGGTGCCCACACACCCCACCTGTGGTTAGCGCGCTCGATCTCGGAACATGTGTCAAGAACTCGGGTCCTAGGGGACACTAGTGAGCGGTTAGGAACCAAAAATTGTCTATTACCCGCCGGTGCCTATGCATTAATCTACTATCAACATTAATTAATAAACTATAATTAAAATCATGACCAATGCCACCATTAAACATTTGCCATCCGCCCAATAACTGTGGAACATCGACGATGCGAGGCAACACATAAGCAAGCAACTACGACTCGCAGGGCCAGCTGTCTATCAAGCAACGGGTAATAGGAGGTGTCCAAGGCAATATAACGGCTGCAAGGAATATATCTGGTACGAAACACTAAAGCATCGCGACACGGATAGCAATAGATCAATAGGAGGAAGTAAAGACTATAAATGCAAAATAGGTAGAAAGAGGGAGAATGCTTGCCTAGGAAACACTGTCGACGGATCATATCCCGAGAACTTGTCAGTACTCGCATCCACTCATCGGACTAATCCGTGAAGAAGCAAAGCACTAAAAGAAACACCGGATGCAATATTTAATACTACGGCAGAAGATCCGGCATGATTATGATATGATGCAGATGCAGTGCGATTATGCAGTATTAAGCGGAACCGGGGTCCCGACATTTAGTTAAACGGTTCAAGTTATTTTAAACCCCCGCAATTTAAATGTTGTATTGACAAGACAAAACATGGCATCGGTTCGCTACACCAATTTAAATGGAGCCGATATAAGACTAGAAAAGCCCGCATATAGTCTCCATATTTAATTATTAGGTGAATCGATAATATACCCCCAAACAAATGAAGATGTATGCGATATGATCAACTTATATCCAACAAGATGTATATAGATGGCAATTTATAAAATAGGGGTCTCGGGTAGGGGTCACACTTCTCGGATCGAAGATCTGGGCGGCTCGGAGAGGTTCGATCTCGGCGGGATCGGTCTTTGGATCCATGTGGGAGAGGGTGCCTTTGGTTTCATGAAGGCGACTCGGTCGGTTCTGTGAGGGAGCTCTTCGGTCATCGAATCCATGCAGGAGAACTTGGTGTTTGGCGTCGATGGTCGAGGGTGCCGATGTCGAACATGTCGTACCCGAGCCGCACAATACTATCCCGAAGCATATCCTCGTCGCATCAGCCATCGCCACGCGTCCTACATCAGTAGAACAAGGAGCACATAACAGAAAGGCACGGTTCTGCTTCTCGATAGATTCCAGCATATGACATCTTAGACCAAGCATCAACAGGAACAAAGAAAAAAGGGCATCGGCCGCAACCTGTTCAGAGAGAGGACACCAGCGTAAGGGTGTGTGTGGCTCTCGGACGAAGCGGCTCGGGCTCGCGGACGGAGCGGACGACATCATGAGGCGCCACACCAAGGAGGTGATGGAAGGCGCGCAAGGAGGGGAGGCCGACGACGGCGTCTGGCGCGGCCGAAGCGGGGCCGGCCACCACGACACGCAGGTGGGGCCGCGGGGACGGGGGAGCTCGGAGAGGCGAGGTCTGGTGAGGGGGTCTTGGCAGCGAGGAGGGCTCGGAGCAGAGGCGCCGTCGTGACGGAGGTCGGAGGAGGTCGAGGGCGACCCGGGCTGTCCACGGCGGCGACGACCATGGTGAGGAGAGCGACGAGGGCGGCACTCAGCAGCGAGGCGGCCGTTTAGAAGCAGGGCACGGGGTCGATGGTTGCTGGCGGTGCAGGACGGCGGCCGGGGATAGGAGGTCGACGACGAGGTGAGGCAGAGAGGGAGGCCCGCGGGAAGGCGGCGGGGCGCGGCGCCGGCGAGGTCAGCGACGACCGGAGGCGGGGCTTGGCGGCGGCCGGGAGGAGCAGGGGCGGGGAAGAAGGCGGCGAGGGTCTCCGCGTGAGGAGAGAGGCGAGAGGAGGGCGGGGAGACCCGGAGGCAGGGTAGGGCGAGGCGAGGCCTCGAGGTCGGCGCGGGTGGTGGAGAGGCCGAGGCGGGGGAAGGAGATGGCGCCGGCGCAAGGACGGGCGGACGGGGCGCCGCAGGGAGGAGCTGGCGGCGGGGAGGAAGACGCGGGGGGGGGGGGGGGGGGAGAGGACGGAGGCGGCAGCGTCGAGGCGCCGGGCGGGCGCGACTGCGGGGAGAGGGAGAGGGAGGCGGCGGGGACAGGTGGGCCAGGGGTGGGGCTGCGCCTGTCCACTCCAGGAGGTGGGGCCTGCGGGGGGGGGGGGGGGGGGGGTAGGTGGCTGAGTGAGTGGGCAGGTGGCGGCGGCTGAGTGGTGGGTGAGGGGAGTGGGGTAAGGTGGTAGGTAGTGATGGCTGGGGTGATGTGGAGGGGCTGGGTAGGAAAATTAGGGTAGGGTTTTTGGTGGGAAACGGTCCGGGTGTTAGACAGATTAGGGTTTTAATCTGGAGGTGGCCGGCTAGGCTTTCGGGCCTGGCGGGCTGCCTCCTAAAAATAAAAGAAAATATTTTATTATTTAAAACAGGGGCTTTTGAAATCCGTTGGTAGACAAAACGAAATATTCCGGACAGACCCGGGTTTTAATTTGAAAACAAGACGGGGCGTTTAGAAAACCAAAACAGACTTTTCAAAAATAGTTTTGTACAAACACATGCATGATGACATGACGATGCTCAAATGCAATGTGGCATGATGACATGAGCATGCGGTCATGATGATGCAATACACAAATCAACGCGATTTTCTAGTAGTTGTTTTGGCGGGGCACCACACTACCTAAGCACCAAGAACCAGGATGTCGGTCTGCCCACCAGGAAGCACCTCGAGAGGCTCGCTGGATTTGGTCACCCGAGGGCTACCGCGCACTCCACGTCGGCATTGAACTCGAACGCGCCGACTTTGACAGGCAAACCGAGTCATGCTACAATACATACAGTTGGTCAGCCCCTGGGTGGATGAGCACAAAACCTTAATCGAGCAGAAGCTGGCCAACCTAGGCAAGCCGAGGAAGAAGGGAGACGTAACCAGAGAGCACAACGCCAGCTTCACGGGGTGGTTCAAGAAAAGGCTACTGGAAAGTCCCATGCCAACACCTTATACTGAAGATCAGAAACTCATATTCTCACCCTCACAGGGCCCCGGGTGCAACGTTAGGACCTGTCAGACGTACGACATCAACGGCTACAGATTCTACACCGAGGAGAAGGACAAGAATAGTGAATACCAAAACTCAGGAGTAACTATGCTATCATATGCCAATGACGAGACTGATTTCAAGGTAAGATTCTACGGAAGGATCGAGGAGATATGGGAACTCGACTATTGCGGAGTGACAGTGCCGATGTTTCGTGTCAGATGGGCCAAGAGCGTCGAAAAAGATGGCTGGTTTTTCACCACCATGGTTATACCCGATGCCAAATTGAAGAACGGCTCCATGAAAAATGAGCCATGGGTACTCGCTAGCCAAGTGGACCAATGCTTCTTTATTACCGACCCCGCAAAGCCAAGACGTGTTGTCGTGAGGAGGGGCAAGAGGAGCATTATCGTAATGGAAGGACCCGCCAACAAGCAAGACATCGACAAGAATGGCGATCCCAAGATCAAAGTGGAATTCGACAAGTACTTCGACAAGCCTACTACTTATGCTAAAGTAAGAAGGAAGACCACCCTACCGGCTAAAGGTTGCCCGTACACGAGAAGAAATCTCAAGGTGCCCGGCCTAAAGTATTCTACCACGAAGAAGAAGGGCAAGAAAGTTGTTGTGAAGAGACACTAGCTACCTCGGAGCCGACTTAGCGGTTTTTGACGCCTTTTTTTGTACTAATTAATGCACATGTGTGCTCGCGCGCCTGCATATATGTATTACTTTGTCAAACTAATGTATGCAGATATTGATGTGGGTGTGACACAAGCATATAATATAATATTGAGGCAAATATATTAATTCTTGTTTTTAATAGGAAAATATATTAGTTCTTGCTTTTAATATATTATTACCATCCTTAAAATATTTTTTAAAAAGTCAAAAAAAAGATGTGGCAACCAGCAATCGAACCTGGCCGCCCCAGGTTCAGAACAGAGGAGCAAGCGCTAAACTAGTGTGGTAAGCAACATTTTCTGTCAAACAACAGCGCAACGCGCCTTTTGTACCATCTCCAACAATTCTGTGACGCATATCTCAACAGATGTGCCAAAAAATTCTTTGACTTAACGTTTTTGATGAGGCCTCAATCGCACTGCCCCTTTCTTCCCCAAATTGCTAAGTCAAATCGCTAGAACCCTAGCACGCCTCCGCTCTCGCCACCACGCCGCACTTGCCCCGCCGTGCCGCCACACCACGCCTGCCCCGCTGTGCCACACCTGCCGTGCCGCGCCCGCCTTGCCTCGCCGCCGTACCCGCCGTGGCCTCGTAGAGCACCAGGAGGAGGAGGCTCCATCGTCCAGGAGGAGGAGGAGGTTCCGTCATCCAGGAGGAGGAGGCTTCGAGGTGCTGCCGGCTAGCGGCTCCGCTGTCGCGTGTTTCCTTCATCCCTCGCTCTCGTGTCCCCTTCAATTGGTAAGTTGTTCCCTGCCCCATCTCTCTCCCGCAGTGTCCCTGTGTGGATTTGTTGGGCTGCGGAGCTGCTGCACTTCGAATCGATTCCAGTTCTTAGGTCGAATCCTCTCTGTTCTCGACGTGCGTAGTTTCTGGAACCTTGTGTATCGGATCGGAGGGAGCGAATTGGTTAGAACTGACCTCAATGTCTGATGAATCGGTGCAAATCACCTTGTAGTTTCGACTGATGAACTGCGTATATATCCTTCGTATTGAGGTGGTTTGAATTTTACTGCCGTGAATCGATCTTGGTACCGAAGCGATCGCAACTGTGAACCCAGTCTGAGGTAGATTGAGGTCTGGGTAGATTGAGGTAGATTGAGGTCTGGGTAGATTGAGGTAGGCGCTGGACATCATCTTCTTCTGAGGTAGATTGAGGTAGGCGTTGGACATCATCTTCAGTCGCATGCGCCTCTGCAACCACTTGATGGATTTGAAGAGTCTGTCCAGCTCCAACAAAGTTCAGTGATGAAAGGCTACTGACTCACTGAATCTAGTAGTGGCACGAACTCTGCTCTTGATGTTACAAACATATCCTACTACTTAGATAAAGTAAATTACTCACTTGTGATGAAAACATAGAACAAACTCTAATGTCAATTATTATTGGAAATTTCTGTGACACCGACTTGCCAGAATGTGATTACTTTCGGTGAAGAAATTTCTGCAGGTGAAAACGATGCTGGTGGCGCTTATACACTGTATACTGTCCATGCTCATGAAGTTTTTTATTCTTTTTCTTGAATGAAATTGATGGAAGTAGGGAGAAGCACAACGACGTGCACCCTCAGTTCGCGATAGACGAGGTTCTAAATATTATGCATATTTGACCAACGACCATTACTTTTTGTATGCGTATATTAGAAGAAAAGTCTGATATTTTTCAAGATAAACCTGATTATAGAATTTTCATCTTGTTGATCAAATTTGTGTGTGCATAGTAGCGTATTGAAAATTATAATTGTTTTACTACATAGTTGGTATCTTCCAGTCTTTTCATATTGAGCAAGCATACTGAATGATGGTATATCAGAGCATCCAGAGTTCCTCTCCATATCGGGTACTACTAACAAACTAAACAATGCAGGTTGATTACTAGTATTTGCACCCTCGAAATTGGTTAGAGCGTGGCTAGGTAGGCGTTGGAGCACTTTTAGTGATGTTTGTATGGTGCTGGAGCACCATATGTGGCTGTGGAGCACAATTTGTGCTATTTTGTATGTGGAATGTTTGTAGAGAAATCACCTGAGCTACCCATTTCTCGACCAAAGTGGAAGTGAATCGACACTTCGGGAGAAATGGGAAGCTCATTTTAAATATTGTCAACACTAATTAATACTAACTTCCTTAGTTTAATTTGTTTAGAAGTGTGCAAACATGTCGGCCGCCGATGGGGCCGGCACTTCTAAGGACTCCATGAGCGTCGAAGACCAAGCCAGAGCGGCGAACCTCACTTTCTGGGAGGTGGCGGCGCAACACGAGGCGTCGGAGTCTCAGCATTATCAGGCGGCAGAGTCTCAACACGAGGACGTGGCAGCTACTGCGGGCCACGATGGGGATGATGAGCAAGAGGGGGACGAGGACTACTGGATAGATGAAGCCGAGGAGGAGGATGCGACCACCTCCGATGGTAGAGGCCGCACGACCGATGGCGGGGACCGCTCGGATGGCAGTAGCAGCAACCCGTCCGTTAAGAAGAATAAGAAGCCAAGGAAGGATCGGAAGCCGCAAAAGTTCACCGACACCACCGACGAGATCACTCTGGTCTCGAAAAGTGTCCTTCCGTTGGAGCCTCCGAATGTTGCCACCAGGTACGGCATGCAACTCGGGTGCATCATCCGGAAAAGCATGTCGATCAACATGAAGCACCTGAGAAGTGAAGCGAATCAGCGGTTGGTGGCGAACTGCCTTAAGAAGCTTCAACGATGGTACAAGTTCCCAGCCCCGTACACCGACAAACTAGAAAAGTCCAATAAGGTGAACATGTTAGCCATCACGAAGATGGCCAATGCCTTGAGCAGCTGGAGAACCCGGGTGAAGAACAAGATCGCGAAAAAGGAAAGCTGGGAGAAGATCAAGAAGGGTGAGCCCATGATCGACGAAGACAAGTTCAAGATATTCAAGGCGGAGATGGAGACTAACGAAGCGAAGGCATGGTGGAGTGAGGTTGAGAAATGCGGGAACAGAACATAGGTAACCACCGATGTGGAAGCGGCGGTTACAGCGGAAAGAAGGCCATATGGGCATGGGAGGACGCCGAGGTTGAGCATCTCGGGAAAGAAAACACGTTTTTAAAAATCATGGATGAGCAGACTCGGAACTTTGTCCAGGCCCGCTACTATCTGGACAAGGATTTCAAGGAATTTGTCACCGACGATGACGATGTGAGGAAGTTTGAGAAGAAGCTGGTAAGGAATTTACCCGCGGTCCATTTGCTTTCATTTTGAATAATAAAGGCAAGTTCCTAAATGGGTTCACCTTTCCTTGTCTGCAGGTCGCTGAAATCAAGGCTGCGCGCGAGGCGCCGGACTTGTCATCCCAGGGGCTCGACGGAGCCGTGGGACACGATTTTCAACAGGGCGACCAACGCCTTCAAGGGGAGGCCGCAGTCCGAGCCGCCCACGTCAGCTGACTCGGATTATCAGGGGGAAAGTCCGTCCCCGTACAGAAGCTCGCGTCGGGCGATACTTGGCATCTTCTCCTGGGGGCTGGATTATTCGGCCCTAGAGGAAGGCCGGATTATCTGGCTAGGGGGAAAATCCGCCCAACAACGGATTGTCCGGGGGAAAATCCGCCCCTAGACAGAAGCTCGTGCCGATGCCCCCTTGGCCATTTTTCCTGAGGGCCGGATTATCCGACCCTAGAGGAAGGCCGGATTATCTGGCTAGGGGAAAATCCGCTCCAGCTACGGATTGTCCGAGGGAAAATCTGCCCCCGGACAGAAGCTTACACGTGACCAGGCCTGGCCAAGATGGTTAGGCCGGATTATCCAGCCCTTGATGGGGGCGGATAATCCGGCCCCCAAACACCAAATACAGTTCCCCGCAACACTTAGCACACATGAGAAACTCAACGGTATTGCTATCTAACACACAAAACACAGGGAACCATGAAATGTTCTGTCAATCTCTCCCTTTTTGGTGTTAGATGACAATACTAGGATTTGCAAGATAACTCTAATAACAACAACATTTAACAAATGAAAACGACTCCCCCTCAATGTGTGCATAATAAAAAATTGCATTTGAATACAAATGCACACAAGTAGGTACAAGTCTATTTCATTGGAACATAGACAAAATATTCATACCACTATGAGAGAGAGAGGCGTCCTCAAAATAGTATAAGAATACCCAATGATAACCATTATGAACGCCTTCATCGAGATAGATATCGAATATAGCCAATATGATAGATGAATCCATAAGGATAATCCACGAGATAAATCCAGAGCTACACATAAACATAGTCTCATACAAAGCAAATCACAAATAAAAGTTCAACGCTAAATGGCCACAAGCGAGAAAAGGACCGAAAAGATAAAGTGCAAATGCTTGCGCCTGACCCATGCAAATCCACGAAGACCTAATAGAACTACTTCTCCCCCTTTGGCATCAAAACGCCAAAAGGAAGAAGAGCGATGCTAGTGACCCAAGGGATCACTCGTAGTCCTCATCGTCGTCCCTGTCCTTGTCGTGGTGGTGTCACGGCAGATGCCATGGATAGGCTAAAGGTGGGACTAATACACGCTAGGGGAATCCAGGGAGGGATAGTGAAGTGATTCTTCACACAGAATTTTGTATTTGCTTTGCTTCCAGGATTACAAGTGCTCCTAGAGCTGTATTGGCGAGAGGAGGAAGAAGGAGCTCTCTTACTCTCACCCACAGATCACACCTAAAACCCTAGCCAAATCAGAATAGTGGAACCCTCTCTACTGAGATCCTAGCCCTCCTTAAATAGAGGGAACTAGGTCTCTGCCTAGGGCATACGTGGAGGCATATTCCTAAGAATATGCCTCCTCCCAAAGTAGTAAGCCGACCGCGGTGCTTTTCCCCCGTGTCACACATGCAGAGGCTACGTGAGCCCCTGCGGCGCCCGCGTCAGCCGACATGGGCGTCGTCACCCTTGTCGGCCACACCCCGATGGTCCTGCCCTTGTTTGCTTCGCTCAGGTAGTGCGTACCGGGGCTTCTTTTGACCAGCGAGATTCCTTCCTTCTCCTAGAAGCTAGACGTGACCCGGATCATAGTTGATCCGGCCACACCCGTTTCTGCATACAAGTAAAACAGGCATTTCTGACTTACTCCTTGAGTCGGTTGAGACTTAGTTAGGCGAACGCCCCTAGTCCGGGTTACCCCGTGATTCGGCCTGCCTTGAGGTGACCCGGCCAGCATCCACTTTGGCCTTGCCGAACCTCGGCTAACTCGGCCTTTATACCCTGGCGTGACCCTACCCGAAGCTGGTGCGGTCTTAGCTGCTTTGGCCGCTAAGGCCACATCAGGTTCAATTCTGAGCTATGGTCGTTATTTCCGAGTTACCTCTTTATCTCGGATTATATGGATTTACGTTCCCTTCGTACATTTCAAGTTTTCACTTGCCGCCCGGGTTACCATGGTTCCATCCGGGGCTTGTTTCCTTCTCTCGTACGCCAACCCATGTGGATGCCAATCATTATGTTGTCTTATTTTAAGGGCCATCGCAGTAACCGCCATAGTGATTGTCAGTTATCACTGTGCGCGGGTCACGTCACGCCTGCCTCCTCGTTTACCGCATCCTCGCGTCACGTCATGGGATCAATCTCGTTCTGTGGCCCTCCGTGTGGCTTCATGCTGATTGGTTGATGCGGGTAATACACGGCCACATCGTGTGGCGCGCCTGCAGGACACGATCCCACTTTCCCCTCGTGGGATAGGTTAAATAGGGGAGGGGCACACTCCTTAGGATTTTTCCCCTTCCGCGCCCCTCTGCCCCTTGCTCTTCTTCTTCTTCTTCCCCGCGACAACGCCGCCGCCAGTACTTCTACGTAGCAGCGCTGCCGCTGCACTGCTTCCCCGCACCTCCGCATCGCCGCCACTACAATGCAACTCCCTCGCCACGGGTCGTTGCCAATCTAGGCCTCTGCCCCCGCCGCCGCTAGCGCCAGCGAGGGTAGCGAAGACGAGATGACGGAGGAGGAGCTCGTCGTCGCCGACCAAGAGATGGAGGAGGACTCCGTGACGGCAGACCGTGGTGCGTGGGCCGGGTCTTGCGTCTGCCAAGACGACCTGGATTGGCTCTACCGCACCAGACGCATCCCCGCTCGTCTTGCCTCCGCCGAACTGGCCCCCTCACCCAATCCGGGTGAGTACGTTGTGTTCTTGTCCCACTTCCAACGGGGGTTCGGTTTGCCGGTCAGCGACTTTTTCCGGGATTGGCTTAGCAGCTACGAACTCCAGCCGCACCACCTTCCTGCCAACGCCATCACTTCTCTTTCCGCCTTTGCTTCTATGATCGAGGGCTATGCCGGACTATGGCCCATGAAGGAGCTATGGATCCGGTTTTTTGGCCTTCGTCGTAATGTCATCCCAAACATCCAACTCGATCCGGAGGACAAGCAGCTCACTCAATTTGGAGCTGCTTCCATCTCACCCTGGAGGCTTTCCGTTTTCTCCCGGGTCACCTGGCTAGAGTCCTGCAAAGGGTGGGCCCGGACTTTCTTTTACGTCCGGAATACCGGCACTGAAGACTTAATCCGGCTGCTCCCCTATACTTCGGGTCCACCTAACCCGGAACTGTGGGACGTCGTTCCCAAGAAGCCCATGGCCTTGGCCAACCAGGTCAATAAGAGGTTCGCGGAGCTGAAGAAGCTAGGGTTGCGCAACGAGGACTCTATGATCACGTTCGTGCGCAACCGAATTTCCCCCTCCAGAAGCGCACCCACAAGGTGTGCCACATGAGCTTCGGCCGCGACCCCAACCGGACCTCATCCTTTGAGTTGAGAAACACGGAGATATATCGCCGGGTTAAGGCTCTCCTCACCACCCATAAGGATTTCTCCTCTGAGTGGACATGGGGAATTGAGCATTATTGCCGCGACAGGCTTCCTCCCGCGGTAAGCTTCGTGGCGCAAGCTTACTCCAAGTTAATTATATGTCGGTCATTATGGCATTTTTGACTCTGTTGTTCGTTCTTTTTCTCAGCTATTCCTTCAGCAGACCCTTGAGGACGGCACGGATCCGACCCTTAAGTGGGCGCCGGACCATGAGACTCCGGATGAGGAAGAGCCAGACCAGGAGATGTTCCTCCCGATGACCGACGCTACAAAGCGACCCACGGGTAAATCCTCTTCTATTAGAGATTGGCCCGATGATGAAGATGGCTCGGATGTCGAGGTGATTGAACCTGTTGATGCTGTCCCCCTTTCTTTTGCATTTCCGGCATCAGCTAATCCCGGTGGGCATATCCACGAGGACCCTCCCCTTGCTACGGGCGAACCTGTCCCGGTAGCGCCAAAGAAGAAGCGCGGAGCGGCACCAAGTTCTTCCTCCGGACCTTCTCAGCCCGCCAAAAGGCGAAAGAAGTCCGGAGACAAAACTACCTCCAAGCCAACAGGCAAGGCCCCAGCACGAAGGGCTCGGAAACCCAAGGAGGCCCAAACCTCGGATGCGTAAGTCATTTTTCCTTCTGCAACTTGCTCTTCCTTGCATTGTTGTAATTTCTCTTCTGACATTATTTGATTTGGCAGGGCTGCGGTGGAGGTCCCTTAGAGTGGATCTAGCATCTCTTCGCCGCTCTGGCCTAGCCCTTCTCCTCCTCGACGACGAGTCACGCCCGCTGAGCCCTATTCCTGAGGGTTCTGCGGCTGCTCCGGGTTCTGTTCCACCTCGTCAAGAGGAGAGTAACCTTGGAGCAGGGGAGATCGGCCCAGCCGAGGCGACGGCATCCACAACCTCGGCCTCGCCGCAACTAGCAGCCACCGAAGCTACCTCGGCACCATCACCAGCTCCAGCACTAGTAACCGAACCAGCACCAGCACCAGTAACCGAACCAGCACCAACACCAGTTCCGGCACCAGCACCAAGTCCGGTAGCAAGAAAATCAGCAACTGCACCAAGTCCAACAACAAGAACACCAGCGCCAAGCTCCTCCGCCTCGTCCGAGTCTTCTCAACCTCGGCGAGGACCTATCCCGGCAGCTCCTAAGGGAAAATCTGCTGCAACCACTTCCTCTTCTCAGCAAGCAAAGGGCAAAAAGGCTCCTGATGCTACCAAATCATCATTCGTCGAGGCTGGGCAGTGTACCCTTGTATCAATGCTTCCCAAAAAAGCTCCAGCAGCGAAGGACGCCCCTGCCGAGCCAACTGATGCACAACAGATGGTTCTGCACACCAGCCTAGCCCTTGCCTTGGTTGAGAGGAAAGAGGCGCACGCGAAGGGCTTGGTGGCGCCCCATATGCCCACCGGCGAGCGGTACCCTCTGATGTTGATTGAATTTGTCAACAACTGGAACAAGGCGGAGTTCGTCCATGAAGACGATCTCCCGGAGAGGTTTGGCCCCGCCGAATTTTCTGCCCAAATGAACACAGCCGCTAAGGCAATCAACCTCGCCGGGCGGATGATGGAGGTACGTCGCCTCCCCTTTATATGCTGTAGATAATAACCATTAGTCCCCGAGCCTCCGGGGGAGTAACTTGTTACTCCGCCGGATGCTCTTTAGAAAACTAACGTAGCTCCATGAGAACTTCGAATATGCACACACCTAGAGCCGGGTTAAGTTCCACTTGGCCTGGATTTTTGTACTTCGAATATGCACACACCTAGAGCCGGGTTAAGTTCCACTTGGCCTGGATTTTTGTACACTTCGAATATGCACACACCTAGAGCCGGGTTAAGTTCCACTTGGCCTGGATTTTTGTACACTTCGAATATGCACCTACCTAGAGCCGGGTTAAGTTCCACTTGGCCCGGATTTTTGTACACTTCGAATATGCACACACCTAGAGCCGGGTTAAGGTCCACTTGGCCCGGATTTTTGTACACTTCGAATATGCACATACCTAGAGCCGGGTTAAGTTCCACTTGGCCCGGATTTTTGTACACTTCGAATATGCACACACCTAGAGCCGGGTTAAGTTCCACTTGGCCCAGATTTTTGTACACTTCGAATATGCACACACCTAGAGCCGGGTTAAGTTCCACTTGGCCCGGATTTTTGTACACTTCGAATATGCACACACCTAGAGCCGGGTTAAGTTCCACTTGGCCTGGATTTTTGTTCACTTCGAATATGCACACAGCTAGAGCCGGGTTAAGTTCCACCTGGCCCGGATCTTTGTACACTTCGAATATGCACACACCTAGAGCCGGGTTAAGTTCCACTTGGCCCGGATTTTTGTACACTTCGAATATGCACCAAGCTAATTTATGTTTCTGTACTCCTTTCAGGTGACGACCAATCGCCGGAGTGCTGAATTCCAACGTCTGCTAGATACCCACAAGATGCTACGCGCAAAGCAAGCTGCACTTCTCACGGAATACGAGAAAAGGGGTAAATTTCTTCCTTGGCACTTCTTCGTTTTTCTTCATCTTCCTCTGCCAAACTAATCTCATCATTCGGTTTCCGCAGCTAGGGTGGAGGCTGAGAACAAGATTATGCGGAAGAATCTGGAGCAGATCAAGGGTAAGTCATTTTTGTCTAACATTGCAGTGCTTTCGATTTCCTTCTCTCCTTGGCTCGGCAAACATTCATACCTCGGCTCTGCCGGGCCAACACACTATTTCAGCATCGCTTGAAGATAGTGTGCCCGTGCCTGATATGATGCTGCATTTTCCCGAACAAGCAGGGCAGCATCAAGCCGAGCTAAAGAAGAAAGATGATGAGCTCGCCCTCCTCCAGACCAAGGACGATGAGATCGCCAGGCTCAAGGCTGAGATGGAGAAAATGAAGTCCCAGCACCAATCCGAGCTCCAAAAGGTTGGCCAGGATTACACAGAAGAGCGCGAGCGTCTCAATCTCCAGATCGCCAAGGACCAGGATCTACTCAAGGAGTCCGACATCCAGCTTGGGTCGGCGAATGCTGAGCTTGAGCAGCTTCGGAAGAGACGTGATGACTGCACCAGGGAGTTGACCCGGATCCTCAGCCATATATCACGTAAGTTCCTTTCCCTTATCCGACCTACTTCTCCGGGTTACTTCATATGTCTTTTCTTTACCTTCTTCCTTTGTCTTGTTTCCAGGCAAATTTCCAGAGGGCACTGCTAGTGCGAGCGTAGCAGTTGCAGACTTCCGCCGAGAAAGGGGTACTCCTGCCGCTCCTGACGGTGAAGAGATTCCCTATGACATGGAGGACCTATTGGTCAGCTTGTCATCTCACGTGGAGCTCATCAAGAATTATGGCAAGGACATCCTCGACGTTGCAGTTCGCATCTTCAACACGTTCTGGCCCAGAGAAGATACTCCAGAGACCACCGCAATCCTCGTTGAGAAGCTAATGGAAACCGAGACCCAACTCGACCTCTGGAGAGAGTCCGCTGGACGTGCCACAACTGATACCATTCTTCACCACATACTCACGTGGTATGAGAAGATCGATCTCAACCTCCTGACCCGCCTGCGCACAGGATCTAGATGGACCAATGACCCGGAGTGGATAGCTCGGCGCCAGGCTTGCGCCTATAGCCTCATCGAATATGCTCCCATTCATGAATAGGCTGAGGGGCTGAGCTTCCTGGAAGCCGCTGGGGATGAAGAGGTTGAGAACGATGAAGATGGCTCAGATGGTGATGGAGAAGATGACACCTCGGATATCGAAGACGGCGAAGATGATGCCGAACTTCCTCCTCCTGCTGCTCCTTGAGCGAAAAAACTTGAAAATTTATCAGATCCCCGGTATGCCGGGTGAAGTTGTATCCCATATACATGTGATATTTTGCTACTAAGTTCTTATGCCGGATTAACTTGGGCGTAGTTCCCGAGTTTCTTTTTCTTGTTCGTCTAATCTTTAGGCTCGGCTCGTGTCTACCTTGATTCAGTTTTACGACTTACGAATCCGAGCTTCAAAAATTGTCTTAACAATACTTGGAAACTTTTATACTTAGCTCAAAAATAAAACTGCATAATAACTTGAAAATAAATACAAGGTTAGTCCGAAAAACAGATGTCGGCTCGAATAAATTCTTTTCCTTAGTCGTCTTTCATGTGCTACACAAATCCAAACTTGTTCTCTTGCTTGCCATGAAGCCAATTCTTGTTGGACAACAGCAAGTCGAAGAGTTGGGTTCTTGGTGCTCACACATTACTAATCCGAGTTAAGTAGAACAACTTATTCCAGCTAACGCACAAAAGACAACAAATATTATTAAGGCAGCCCCCAAGTTACTGCTTGAGGTGCCAACACTTCATTGATAAGCTCATTGCCGACATACATACCGACACATGAGAAGACTCGGATACATACACTTCTTTGCTAAGTGTAGAAAGGACGAAGGAGAGCTACATTCCATGGACGTTTAGATTCCTCGCCGGACCTGTCTGCCTTGTTCTTTTCCTGTGGCTTTGAATCTATAAGATAATAAGAATCATTGTGCAATGCCTTGCTCACGATGAACGGCCCTTCCCATGGAGGGGATAATTTATGCATGCCAGTAGTACGTTGTATCAACCGGAGCACCAGATCGCCTTCCCGAAAGACTCGGGGGCTTACTTTCCAGCTATGATAGCGTCGGAGATTTTGCTGATATATGGCGGATCTGGACAATGCCAGTTCTCTCGCTTCTTCCAGCAGATCAACATCATTTTGTCGGGCTTCTTGCACTTCGGCTTCTGTGTATTGGGTGACCCTAGGCGAATCATGCTCTATGTCGGCTGGTAATACAGCTGCTGCCCCATATACCAGGAAAAACGGCGTATAGCCTGTTGATCGATTCGGAGTTGTTCTTAAACTCCACAGTACCACTGGTAGTTCTTCTATCTAGCACCTCGCTGATCTTTGCAGCGGCTCAATGAGCCGGGGTTTTATCCCGGATAATACTAATCCTTTTGGATCTTTCCACTTGTCCGTTCGATGCGGGGTGGGCTACCGAGGCTATGTCCAGCCGGATCTTCTTATCCCGGCAGAAACGCGCAAATGCTCCTTCCGCAAAATTTGTGCCATTATCAGTTATGATACTGTGAGGATAACCATACCTCAAGATGATATCCTTGAGAAACGTTACGACCGTAGCTCCATCACATTTTCTTATAGGCTTTACTTCAATGTGAGTCATATTTCCCCTTGCTGGTTTGAACGTGCCGACCATATCCAAGCACCATACGGCAAATGGCCAAGTAATTGGTATGGTTTTGAGTTCCGACATTGGCATATGTGTCTTGGTAGCGTACCTCTGACAGCCGTTACATTTTCTCACCAGATCTTCTGCTTGCTCTAAGGCACTTGGCCAGTAGAATCCGTGGCGGAAAGCTTTTGCTACCAAGGCTCGGGACGAGGAATGATGTCCGCATTCCCCTTGATGTATATCTCGGAGGATGTCAAGCCCTTCTTCCGGGTCAACACACTGCTGGAGGACATTGGTCACACTTCTTTTGTATAGTTCGGAATTGATGATCATGTACGCCTTTGCCCTCCTCTGTGTTTGCCTGGACATCACTTCCTCGGTGGGCAACGTTCCATCTTTCAGGAATTGAAATATAGGTAGTGCCCAAGCTGGTATTGCTCGCACAGGGAACATATCCTCATCAATCTCCATCTGATCCACTGACATAACTTCAACCGGAGCATGCTGAGCAGTCCCCGGGTCTTGCGAAGCAGTCCCCGGGTACACTGAAGCAGTCCCCGGGTTTGCCGAGGCAGTCCCCGGGTTTCGCACACCACTTCCCATGTCAATATCCATGGGCACAGCTCCGGATTCCGTGTCCTCCGGGACATAGATTGAGTCGGTTTCTGGGGAGGGCCTGATGGATGGTTTCCCGAGGTTGTCTAATGCTACACCCGGTGGAATTGCTTGTCGGGTTGACCTGAGCTTTGATAGCATGTCGGCAGCCTCATTTTCCACCCGAGGTACATGGTGAAATTCGCATCCCTCAAAGTAACCAGATATTTTCTGCACATGAAATCTATACAGTGCCATGTTTGGATCAAGGGCGTCCCATAGTCCCGACACTTGATGCACCACCAAATCCGAGTCGCCAAAGCATATGATCCGATGTATCCCAATCTCTTTTGCCACCTTGAGCCCGTGCACAAGTGCTTCATACTCTGCGACATTGTTTGATGCCGTGAAATGGATCTGCATCACGTACTTCAACTGGTCCTTCTTTGGCGAAGTAAGTACAACTCCGGCACCCAGCCCGGTTTTGGTTTTTGACCCGTCAAAGTGCATTCACCAATAGTTCGGATCTGGGAGTGGCGGTTCGTATTGCACCTTGGCCCAGTCCACGAAAAAGTCCGCCACAACTTGAGATTTGATGGCTTCTCTTCTGTCATATTGCGGCGCATAAGGAGCTAGCTCAATTGCCCATTTTGCAATTTTGCCACTCGCATCCTTGTTACTCATTATCTCGGATATGGGGGCCTCACATATGACCCTGATGGGATGCTCCTCAAAGTAGTGCTTCAGCTTCTTAGCGGCCATGTACACACCATATGCCACCTTTTGATAGTGTGGATAGTTCTGCTTCGAGGTTGACAACACCTCGCTCAAGTAATACACTGGCCTTTGCACCGACTTACCTTCCTCATCGTGCTCCACCACTATCACTGCACTTACAACTTGGTTGGTTGCGGCTATATAGAGCAACATTGGATCCTTTGATAGTGGTGAGGCTAACACTGGTGCAGTGGCTAACAACTTCTTTAAGTGGGCAAAGGCTTCATCGGCCTGCGGTATCCAAACGAACTTATCCGACTTTTTCATGAGTTGGTAAAGAGGTAATGCCTTTTCTCCCAACCGACATACAAACTGACTTAACGAGGCCAGGCAACCTGTGAACTTCTGGACATCGTTAAGACACTTCGGCAGTTCCATTCGTTCGATGGCCCGGATTTTGGTTGGATTAACCTCGATACCTCGGCTGGAAACAAGAAAACCGAGCAATTTCCCAGCCGAGACACTGAAGGTGCATTTTTCCGGGTTAAGTTTCATGCGGAACCTCCTTAGGTTCGCAAACGTTTGCCTGATATCGTCAAGGAGCGTTTTGCTTTCCTTGGTCTTGATAACCACATCATCCACGTACACTTGTACATTTTGACCGATTTGGTCGTGCAAACATTTTTGCATACATCTTTGGTACGTTGCCCCTGCATTACGTAAACCAAACGGCATGGGGCGATAGCAATAAGCCCCATACAGGGTAATAAACGCAGTCTTTAATTGATCATCGGGATTCAGAGGTATCTGGTGGAAACCAGAATATGCATCAATGAATGACAACAATTCACATCCAGCAGTTGAGTCTATGACCTGATCTATTCTTGGCAGCGGAAATGGATCTTTTGGACACGCCTTGTTCAGGTTCGTGTAATCGATACACATTCGCCAAACCACTGCCACGTTCGGATCATCCTTCTTCTTCTCCACCAGCACCGGATTAGACAGCCAATCCGGGTAAAGAACTTCCATGATAAATCCTGCAGCTAGAAACCGAGCTAGCTCATCCCCGATGACTTTTCTCCTATCTTCGGTGAAGCGGCGGAGAGGTTTCTTCACTGGCTTAGCTCCGGGTCTCACATTCAAAGAGTTCTCGGCGAACTCCCTCGGAACACCTTGCAAATCCTGTGTGGACCAAGAAAAAATGTCCCGATTCTCACGGAGGAAGCTGACGAGCTCGCTTTCCTATTTATCACTTAACCCGGCACCAATTGTTACGGTGCGCTCCGGGAACATGTCATCAATAGGAACCTTCTTGGTATCTTTCGTGGCCTAGAAGGAGACACTTCCATGCGGGTTACTCAGCGCCGGCATATACTGCTACGCGGACTGAGCCAATCCCGCCACCTCTTGAATTTTCCTTTTTTCCTGCGCAATCACAAGTGACTCGGCTAAGTTAGACCCGGCCGACGCACACTCCATGGAATGTCGGAAATCCCCAGCAATGGTAATCACCCTGTTTGGTCCGGGCAACTTCATCTTAATTCAAGTAACTAATATGACAGCTCGCCATGAACTTGTTCAGGGCTGGCCTTCCGAGTAACGCGCGGTACGCACTTTCTAAGTTCACCACCTCGAACTCCAAATTTTCGGTTCGGCAGTTATCCCTCGTGCCGAACAACACGTCAAACCGGACCTTGCCTATGGGCTCACAAGAGATGCCGGGCACAATACCATGGCAAGTTGTCGTCGTGGCCTGTAGCATGTTCTCCGAGATACCCAACTTGCACATTGTGTCCGCATACATGATGTTAATGCTGCTGCCATTGTCGATCAGTACCTTTGAGAACCTTACGTTAATGCTAGGTCCAATGAATGTCGGATCCAGTACCAACACATATGAACCACGGCTTGGCATAAGCTTGGGATTATCCTTGATGCTCCAGGTGATTTCTTGGTCAGACCAAGGCATATACCTAGTCACTGCAGGCATCACTGCATTCACCTCCATATGTCGGGGCTGCAAGCTCTTTCTATCTATTTCCGCAGTGGTGAACACACAATAGCTCTGATGATGCTCTCTGTACTCATTTCTCCCCTCATTTCTGGGGTACCTCTGATCCGGCTGATGCTGATTTTCCACTTGATGCACCACATCCCTTCTCTCATTGTTATCATACCTCGGCGGAGGGGGAGGCAACATTAGCTGTTGCGTGTTCGCTCCGGAGAGCAATTGCTGCCGGGGTAACTCCTGCCAAGGCTGATCATTCCGGGGTGCCTGAGCATTCCCCGAGCCGCCCTGTTCAATCTTGCGCATCCACTCACATTGCCTCGTCGTATGACCCACTGGGTTACTCGGATTTGGCGTGTGAAACTTACATGGCTGGTCCAACATCGACTCGTAAGTATACCTCGGACGGTCCTTCTTTTCTTGCCACTGTTTCTTTTGCTCTGGCGTCCAAGTTTTCTTGCCATCGTTTCTCGGAGTCCACTGCCCTCCAGTTTTTTGGCGTTGACTGCCCCCTGCTCCGGGCTGATCTTGATTCACAGCTGCAACTTGGTGCGAACCGTATCGATGATCCGGTCTATCATCTCTCCTTTTCCGTCTGTAGTCATTCCTCCGGGATGACCCGGCTCCATCTCTCTGGTAGTACTCATCGTTTGACTCGTTTGACACGAGCCTAGGTTGGGTCGGATCACCCAGAGCATACGAATCAGCAATCCGGATCATCTCTGCCAACATGGTCGGCATTTTCATTTGCAACTTCTGTCACAGCTTGCTTGCATATCTGCATCCTTGCGCAAACCATGCTATGTCCTGTGATTCTATCACGCCCTCACACGAGTTTCTCACTGTACACCATCGGGTTAGAAACTCCCGATCTGTCTAATTTGGTCTTTGATTGCACATAGCTAGGGTCTGCGGCCTATTTGGCCTCTGATACGTACTCGAGAAATTGCTGATGAACATTTCCTCGAAATCTATTAAGCAGTTAATGCTTCTGGGCGGCAAATTGTTCAGCCACACCCTTGCTGGCCCTTCCAACATCTGGGGTACATATTGTACAGCCCATCTCAAGTTGCTAGTGGCAATTTTCACAGCTGTAGCATAATTTATCAGCCAATCCTCTGGCTTTGTACTGCCGTCATACGTTTTTGTGCCCCTGGGCAACTGGAAGT
The DNA here is from genome assembly GCA_910589775.1 of Avena eriantha. Classification (NCBI taxonomy): domain Eukaryota; kingdom Viridiplantae; phylum Streptophyta; class Magnoliopsida; order Poales; family Poaceae; genus Avena; species Avena eriantha. The sequence continues at coordinate 390,832,823 of OU342740.1, read as the reverse complement.
TGGGTACCGGTGGCTCCTTCATGATCCGGGGTCCAAAACACGCTGGACCCGGTGGACCTTGACATTCAATTTGTTCCGACCTATACAGTCGATCCAGTTTCAACCTGGCATCATCCGGCATCAAATCCCTGCTTCCCAATCTTGACCCTATCACATGATAGTCCGGTCTTGGGTATCCCGCATTTGCCATTTCCGAATCTCCATCATTATACCTGTCTTGCTCTCGTGGAGCACCTTTCTGTTGCATACCTCAGCCGACACTCTGCTCTTGCCTTGGTATATTCCGCTGCTGCGGTTGTCCTGCTCCTGCCGAGTTTCGCTGTCCGGCATTGCCGTTGACTACGTTCCCTTGACCGGCATTGCCTTGGTCGCGGTTACCTCGGCCAGCTTCACCTCGGCTCACACTTCGTCGGTCATCATTTTTCTGTGCTTCTTTTCCTTTCCCCGCCCGCGTTGGGTCATACGGGACGATCGGTTTGTTCCATCTGGCCGAGGTTACTACCTCTTTTCTCCTTGGACCACCATGAGGAGATGAAGCGGCTCCGGCGCATTTCTCCGGGTTACCCATCGCCGAATGGACGATCTTGGAGGCTCCAACTCTCTCCGGGTTAGCTCTGAGTAGTTCTTCGTTTTGTCTGTTCGCGATCCGAACCAGCTCGTTAACCCTATCTTGTTGTCTTTGCCGAGCCTCACCCGTTAGACCCTCTAACTCGGATGCCGCTGCATCCGCTGCTCTGAGGTTCTTTGCCGGGGTACTATACCTCGGCAGCCCCACGGACAAAAAGTTTTCTGATTCCTCAATTCCAGTATCAGCTTCTCTGTTCATCTCGCTCATGAGATTTCTCCCCTTTACTTTTACATCGTCAACTTTGTTTGCCTTTGTGTACTCACGTAGCGTCATATTCAACGACTGCTGAGCCGCGGCTATCTTTTTTGCACCCTCTAGTATTTTTTGCCTAGTTTCTTCTAGCTCAGCCTGCGCCCGAGCCGGATCTACTGCTGCTACCACAGGGTTTGCCAAGCTATCCATCGCTTCCCTCAACACATTCTCTGGCCTCTCTAGTGGAGGACCTCTACCCTTCCTAGGTGCCTTAGGCGTTACCTCCGGATCTGGCGCTGGATCCTTGCTCGCGCCCGCACCAGGCGCGGTCATCATCACCTCTGCATGGTCCGGGGAGCGAGTGATACGCGTCCCGGGAACCACGGTGAGGGGTGGCTCCCCTGCCTCGACGACGTGGCGCGGATGAACACACGCCACGTCAACAACAACGTAGACCTTGTGCGCGCCAAGCTTGACGAAGAGGCCATTGCGCGGAAGTGGGCGTGTGCCGAAGCAGCCAGCATTGTCGCTAACAAAGTCCAGCGCTGAACGAGCCCGGAGACGATGCGTTCGCCGGTGCCGATGAAGTTTCCCGTCCGGATCTTGACCCCTGCTAGCGCTGCTAGCCCCACGGTGGGCGCCAACTATCATGGTGGTGTCACGGCAGATGCCATAGATAGGCTAAAGGTGGGACTAATACACGCTAGGGGAATCCAGGGAGGGATAGTGAAGTGATTCTTCACACAGAAGTTTGTATTTGCTTTGCTTCCAAGATTACAAGTGCTCCTAGAGCTGTATTGGCGAGAGGAGGAAGAAGGAGCTCTCTTACTCTCACCCACAGATCACACCTAAAACCCTAGCCAAATCAGAATAGCGGAACCCTCTCTACTGAGATCCTAGCCCTCCTTAAATAGAGGGAACTAGGTCTCTGCCTAGGGCATACGTGGAGGCATATTCCAAAGAATATGCCTCCTCCCAAAGTAGTAAGCCGACCGCGGTGCTTTTCCCCCACGTCACAAATGCAGAGGCTACGTGAGCCCCTGCGGCGCCCGCGTCAGCCGACATGGGCGTCGTCACCCTTGTCGGCCACGCCCCAGTGGTCCTGCCCTTGTTTGCTTCGCTCAGGTAGTGCGTACCGGGGCTTGTTTTGAATAACGAGATTTCTTCCTTCTCCTAGAAGCTAGACGTGACCCGGATCATAGTTGATCCGGCCACACCCGTTCCTGCATACAAGTAAAACATGCATTTCCGACTTACTCCTTGAGTCGGTTAAGACTCAGTTAGGCGAATGCCCCCTGGTCTGGGTTACCCCGTGATTTGGCCTGCCTTGAGGTGACCCGACCAACATCCGCTTTGGCCTTGTCGAACCTCGGCTAAGTCGGCCTTTATACCCCAGCGTGACCCTACCCGGGGGTATCCCCCCAACAGTCCTCGTCCTCATCCTCGAGCTCCTCGGTGTGTATCTCCTCGTCATCAGCAGTGGCCGTGGTAGGCGGCGGCTGGGGAGAGGGAGGGGGTCGGGGGAAGAACTGCTCTTTGTGAGCCCTTTCCCCTGACGCCTAGTCCTTAATAGACTGCAGCCGCTAGGGCCGGATTATCCGGCCTACACTTGGGCCGGATTATCCGGCCTGCAATCTGAATTCCTATTACACACAGGTTCAGGCACGCGCATCCCCAAACAAAACCCCCACAAGATGAACAAAGGACTTGTGTGCTAGAAGAGATGGCTTAGGGGTAGAGAGAGGCTTGGGATTAGAGAACCAAACTGAGATGGTACTACACACTCAAGATTGCAAGAATCAAATCAACTAAAGGCCAAAATTGAGTGTGATTTCCAAAAGAACACGAGATGAGCAAAACAACCAAGAATATCCACATAAAACCAACTTGTCTCATGGAAGAGGGCGGTGGCCGAGGCCACCTTGTTGGATTGCATGGTATGACACCGCGAAGATATATCTTGGGTTCATGACCAATACTCATCAATATGCTCACATATCAAAAAATGATATTAAGAGAAATGATTTTACTTGCTTTTGGCATTATGGGGGAAGGGTCAGCCCAATCAATTAGGACCACACTCCCCCTATTTCCATGCCCACACCTAGACCAAATAAGAATGAGATATAAGAGTGAGTGCATGGGTAATCAATAGAAGCTCCTTGAATCAATGATATTTAGCTCATTCCTCAAGTAACAAAACTTTGCTTCATCAAGTGGCTTCATGAAGATATCAGCAAGTTGGTTCTTCGTGCTCACAAAAGATAGATCAATATCACCTCGAGCTACATGGTCCCGAATAAAATGATTCCGAATCTCAATATGCTTTGTTCTTATGTGCTGCACCGGATTGTACGCAATTTTGATTACACTTTCATTATCACATAAAAGAGGCACTTTGTCACAACTAACATCGTATTCCTTTAAAGTTTGCCTCATCCATAGTAATTATGTACATGCACTAGCAGCAGACACATATTCGGCCTCGGCGGTGGAGAGAGATATACAATTCTGCTTTTTAGAAGACCAACATACCAATGACCTTCCCAAGAATTGACAAGCTCTAGAAGTTGATCCTTATCACTAGCCCAACCTGAATTAGTATAGCCACATATAGAGAAATTCGAGACCTTGTGATACCATAGACCAAAATTAGGGGAATGAACCAAATATCGAAAGATCCTCTTGACCTTCACTAAGTGGCTTTCTTTAGGAGCTGCTTGATACCTTGCACACACACCTACACTCAACACAATATTGGGTCTAGATGCGCAGAGGTAAAGGAGAGAGACGATCATGGACTGGTATACCTTTTGGTCCACATCTTTACCATGAGGATTGAGTTCCAGATGACATTTAGTTTGCATCGGGGTGGCGACGCCATTAATATCCGTCATCTTGAATCTCTTGAGCATGTCTTGGATATATTTTGCTTGATTTATGAAGGTTCCTTATCTAAGTTGTTTGATCTCAAATCCAAGAAAGAACCGTAACTCCCCCATCATAGACATCTCAAACCTGTCAGTCATAAGCTTTGAAAATTCATCATTAAAAGCTTTATTAGTAGATCCAAAGATAATGTCGTCTACATATAGTTGGCATACGAAGAGCTCCCCCTTAACCTTCTTAGTAAAAAGAGTGGGATCGTTTTTCCCAAATTCGAAGCCAGGGTCTAGCAAAAGCTCTTTAAGGTGCTCATACCATGCACGTGGGGATTGTTTAAGGCCATAGAGTGCCTTATCGAGTTTGTAGACATGGTTCGGAAAGTTAGGATCCTCAAATCCTAGGGGCTGCTTTACATATACCAACTCATGTAGAGGACCATTAAGAAAAGCACTCTTAATGTCCATTGGCTGTAATTTGAAATTATTATGAACAACATAAGCAAGAAGGATACAGATGGACTCAAGATGAGCCACTGGAGCATAAGTCTCGCCAAAGTCGATGCCCTCAACTTGGAAATAGCCTTGTGCCATGAGTCTTGCCTTGTTCGTTACAACAATGCCATTTTCATCTTGCTTATTTTTAAAGATCCACTTTGTGCCGATAACATTGCGGTAATCCTTGGGCTTCTCTACTAATTTCCAAACCTTGTTGCATTCAAAGTTATTCAACTCTTCTGAAGGAGATATGCCCTAGAGGCAAATAAGAAATAGGTTTTTATTATCATATGTCAATTAGTTTATAATAGTTTCATATTGTGCTATAACTGTGCCAAGTAGAAACATTGGTACAGGTGTGGTATGAAACAACAAAGTCCCTAGTAGCCTCTATTCATACTAGTTCGTTGGTCACGAAGATGATCTGGGTTTCAAGATCATGGGAATTTATGCCGACTGACAACGAGATCATATCATTGGAGAATGATGTGATTGGACATTCCTCGAAGGATTGCAACACGATCAAGTCATCTAGTTCACTGTTGCAATAGCTATACCTAGACTCCTTCTCCTTAGACCGTGAGCTCATATTACTCACTGTTTCCCTAGGCTGCTTAGACTGCATCAAACGTCATCTGGTAATGCGGTGGCCATAAAGGTGTACGTTGGGTATTTCGAAGGAACAGTAGATGACATGTGACTGCAAGACCGGGATTTGTTCACCCACATGACGGGTAAAGATACATACGGCCGACTTGGTGAGATTATATCTATAAATGTTGCAACATGTGACTAGGTCACGGGGATGTAATATCACGGTAACAAGAAAACATAACTTGTTGTGAACGAGATTGAACAAAGGTATGGGATACCAATGATCGGATCTCGAACAAGTTGTATCAAGAAACAAAAGGAAGAGGATGCTACATTTAGACGGTTCAAACGACATTGTCATCAGGAATGCATAGGGGTCACATGGACATCCCTGGTCCCTCTGTTGATCATTGATACAGATCATGTCTAGAGCATTCCTGAGCCGTGAGTGGATACACTTAAGGGTACGATGAGAGCGATCATTCGTAAGACGGAATCATAGTAGAGAAAGAGAGAAAGCCGTAAATGTTTCGCGAAGGGATCTGAAGTTGTTCGGAGAAAGAATAAAGGAAAAGTCTAGAAAAGTATTTTCGGATAAATGGGAATTTAAATATATATTTATTATATGTTAATTGTGGATTAATATATTATAAATAATATTTAGATTAAGATTTATAAAGTCAACTTTTATATTAGGCCAAATCCAAGAGGGAAAAGGCCTAGAAATAAAAGTGCAGAAAAATAAATGGAAAAAGGCAAAACAGCTAGCCTTGTGGGCGGCGGATAACCGCCACCGCACAGGGCGGGAGATAGCTAGGAGACGCCAGCGGCCAGGCCAGGTCGCCGTGGGCCGCCGCTGTCCAGCCGGCCCACCCGGGCCAGGCGAGGCGGGGTGGGGCGCTGGGCCGCCAGGGGGCGAGCCGGCCCACCCGGGGTTCCCCCTTTCAGGCCGCCGCAGCGAGCTGGGCCGCACGGGTTGGCGCCGGCCCACCCGGCCACAGCGCTGGCAGCGCGAGCTGGGCCGTGGTGGGCAGGTCGGCCCACCCGGCTGGCTGGCTGAAGCTGCTACTTTTTTCCTTTTCTTTTTATTTAGCATTTTCTATTTGCAATTTGGGCTGAGTACTTTTGGCCCATTTGGCAGTCCAAATTTCTGCTGACTTTTTCCTTTAGTATTAGTCCCACCTGGCTAACCCAATGGGGAGGGCACACCCCCTCCGCTTATATAAAGGGGTGCCCATGGGTGGGATTAAAATTACCAACAATTGGAGAAGTCCTTTGGTTGACTTTCTCCTTCTCTCTCCCTCTCTATACCTCGTGACCATGGCCCCAAGTCTAGGCTGTGCGATCGAGGGACACCTGCAGTACGCCATTGCGCTGCAGGGATTCCTAGCCGGATATCAACTTCTGCACTCCCGACGGGATCGGGGAGCCGGAGGTCTCATCGTGCACCGGATGTGTACGAAGACACGAGGCGCAACACTTGGGGCGCTTAAATGTCGTGAGCCGGAGCTGTTGCACGATGAAGATGATGAAGATCAAGAAGGAGCAAGGGGTGACCTGCGAGGAGCTTCGTGACCTTGAGGTCGGCTTCGAGTACGACTACATCAACCACGTTCCCCGCGGAACGTTAACCGCGTACGGTCTACAAGGGTATGTATTCTCTACGCATTGGCCGCTACCGTATTTCTACATAGATAGATCCTAGGCTAGTTTCTAGGGTTCCGTCATAAGAATTTTTTTGTTTTCTGCACCGATCCCTAAGAGTGGTATCAGTGTCGATCTATGCATAGGAGTGCTGTACGGCCAGTACGCACAAGTATTGTGCGGGCATTGATCCCTTAGTTGTTACCCTCTAACGTATACTTGTTTATATCACAGTATTGTTTGATGAAGCGGCCCGGACCGACCTTATGCGTATTCGTACGCAAGACTAGTTCCACACTCAACATACGGCTTGTACTGTATAAGTGGCTAGCGGGTGTCTGTCTCTCATTCGATAGTTGATATAGCATATACAATGGAGGGCCCCGAAAGGGGTGTAATAGAGAAAACTGCCGGATCAATGTTGTGGTTCGAAAGTTCGCAGTTTAGAAACGGTTCTAGTGCGAAAGCTCTAACAACCACGTAAAACTTGCAATAGATAAAGCAGAGGCGTCTAACTTTATTTTGTAGGGGGGGCATGTGACTATGATATGGCAATGGTCGTTGCGAAGGTAAAGTAATTTACTTTTCTATTACTAAGTAGTATAGTAATAGTCATCGTTCCGATGGACGACCTGGTGGAGGCGTCGTGGACTTGGTGTCAAACCAAGGGCACGACGGAGATCATGCCAGAGCACTCGATGGAGATCAAGGCGCAAGAAGACCATATCATATCACATTATACATATGATGTTGATACCAGTTTTACATCTTATTGTGTGCTAGTAGTTAGATACTCAACGGTAGCAAATAAGATAATCCCTATTTAATTCCAATGTTCCGTGTTCCCCTTGTGTGTGCACCACCAAGAAAGTTCTTCGGTATGATGTGCTCCAGGGTTACAGGCCTGGGTGTCAGACATATCTATGTTCGCATACAGTGGGTGTAAGCCATGTTGCACCGCGAATACACACAAGTTAGATTTGGCGAGCCTAGCACGCTAGAGAAGCGTGGCCTCGGAACACAAGAGATCAAAAGATCGAGCATGAGTCACATGGATGATGTGATTGACATTATTGAATGTCTACCTTTGATACTGCACTGATGGCCGTGACGATCGGGGGAGGTGCAGAAGATAGGGATCATGTGATCATTAAAATTGTCCAGGGGGTGACGATTTTAGTGGAGACCAATTATAAATTGATCTCTTATTATAAACTTAGTCTAGATGTCTGTTTGCAAATATCTTAGTAGATCTTAGCCTATCCCATTGAGGTCTTTTGCGACCATGGGAATATATTGCTTAATTTGGAACTTAGCAAAAGGGTCCAACTTCATAGATTAATACCCACGCCTGAGGGATATCCTCATAAAAGGTGATCTTCTCTTCTTGATACAATAACCATTAGGAGATAATTCGATGACTCCGGAAAGTTTGGAGAAACACTTAGTGATCTTGCATTAGAGTTGAGAACTCTTAGAAGGGCTTGATTGCAAATGGAGGTCATGGATGAAAAGGTATATATAAGATATACAAATTATAAAATGTGGTTCTTGAAGAACTCATTACAGTTTGAAAAGTATTTGATACTTGTCCTGTTTTGTGAAAACATGATGATCTGCTTGAGAATTGCTGGTTTTGAGGCAACGTGACTTGATGACGGCAAGCAATACAGTTCATGGCTAACATCACCTCTTCCCTCATACTTTGTCATTTGGATTAGTGGACTTGAATATAATATTGTAATCCTAGCTTGTTTGTCTTGCTTTTGGCAAGGCGATTATTCATATGAACAAGTTACAAACCAGTTTGTACTATTCTTATGAACAATACCTTACGGTCAAATTATGATTATAAATAAGTTATTCACATCACTATGTTAATGATAATAGTTTAAACATTTATAAAGGATTAGAATGCTAAAAGATATCCAAAGCTTAATAATGAAATGACACTACAGTTTAAGTCATTTTGGTTATTGCAGGTTCTTTATGAAAGATCGGGGTCCTAGATGCTTAATCTAGAGACTTTGCAAAACAATGCCTCTTGGGCAGAATGACTAAAACTCCGCATTCTGGTAAAACGGTGATATGCGAAGAAATGTTGAATCTTATACATATTGATGTATCACATTTCCAACAAGTAGTGGAAATCATTAGTCAATTGTGGACTTAAGTGAATAAGTGTATTTACTTAATGAAACATGAAGTTTGAAATGATTTGAATTGTTCAAATGAGTTCATAACTGAATGGGATATTGAATTAACTGAATTAACAAGTCTCTTCGATTTGATCGACATGACTAAGGTATTCAAGTTAAGATTAGCATAAAAAAACTTGTGAAAGATGTTTCACAAATTATGATAATTGGATGAATTCAAACTTTGTTGAAATATCTAAACATCATAATCATTATGTATTAAGATACATATGGTATAGTACTATCGCTTATAGGGGTTACCGTTGTCGTTTAGAGTTAAAGATCAAAATAAGCAAAACACTCATTTGAAATACAAAGGAACATCCAAAGATTCGTGGAAACAACACCATAAGTGTTATGTCACGTTCGAGTTTCTGGAGATTTCGACAAGTCGAAGTTGTGGCGAATAAACAAGTCTTTGTAGAGCATTCTTAGGAAGCTATGAATGCATCTTCCACAAGGGGCAAACTTGCTATTATCCTAAATTGATGTGTCTTGATGAAGATACAGGTGGACGAAAGTAAAAGATCAAACCAAGGTATTTGACCTTGCCTCCGAATTGTTGAGTGGCGCAGCGGAATTTGTTTCGTGAATCCAAACTCTACAAATAGAGGATAAACTACTGATAATGATCATAGAGTTTCAGGGAATACTTTTACTACAGGAAGTAGGATTGAACTATATATTCTACAAGTTTGTAGAAATATATTGTTGATTCACTTGTCATGTTTTGAACAAGACATACCTACGGAATACAAAGAAGCATGATGGACCTAAGTACGAGAAATGAATGGTCATTGAAATATCGTTAGTGGAACTCTCAAATTGGTAATGATCAAAGAATTTTGGAATATCCAAGATTATTGAGAGGACCTAGATTTGAGTGGGAGCAAATCATCTTGGCTAATTCATAATATGTAACTGACATATTTTGAGTGGGAGCTAAGTGAAATCCCTGGATCTCAAACATGAATGTCATATTTGAGTGGGAGCGTGAAACCATTCTGGAATATGTAGACGACATATGTGAATGATGTGATTGGTGTTAATAGTATTTAAGTTAGGATGAAGTTGAAGTTATTAAACAAAAGATCTATCTAGATAGATTAGTAAGTTTAATAAACACTGAATGTCAAATGCTTCCTGGACTTGATTCTGAAAGATGTTCAGAAACTCGTCAGACAAGATTCTGAAAAAGTTCAGAATAGAACAAGGTAAGAAAGAAGTTCTCACTGTATGAAGCATTGAGTATTGCAACTATGGTTGAAAGAAAGAGATGCGTTGCGTCTCCTATGCCTCAGTCATAGGTTCTTCCATATAACCATGTTGCATACTCGACGTAATGTGACCCGAAGTTCTGGTTGGTAGGACAAAGTCTTAACTGTAAGAACATGTCTTTAAGTGATTCCTGAGTTGATCACTGAACCAGAATTAAGTTTGTACTTAAGTAGCAAGAAGCAATGTAAGTGGCATAAATGCATTTCATGCACTAGGATCTACATAGATATAAAAGTATAAAAGCTACATCTGATGTGATATATAATGTTATGGCGGGGCTAGTTCTCTTTTAACGTAGAATGATGTGTCCCAGGGCCAATGCCCATGAGAAAGCCCTCGAGGTTGATCTAACGTCACTGTAAGCTCCTGGAATCCGGCCTCGTTCTGCTGCCATGACTATAGTATACACACAAAGGATATCAAAGTGTGTTTCGAAGTTTAGATGACAACAGTGAAAACGACCGTCATCATAAACACTAGAAACAAAGTCTCGCTTTGTTGCCAAACAAATGCTTCGACCCATTATAAGATAATGGTGTGAATGTCAAATTAGGAAGACATTAATGATTTGCAAAAGACATAATGATCTGGTAAAACAGAACATGGACATGACGTTTCCCATGAGCATGCATGATCTGTAAACGCATATGTTATATGGTTTATATGAGTAAAATGCAAGCTAGATTATTTGTACTCTAGTGCAAGTGGGAGACTGAAGGAAATATGCCCTAGAGGCAAATAAGAAATAGGTTTTTATTATCATATCTCAATTAGTTTATAATAGTTTCATATTATGCTATAAATATGCCAAGTAGAAACATTGGTACAGGTGTGGTATGAAACAACAAAGTCCCTAGTAGCCTCTATTCATACTAGTTCGTTGGTCACGAAGATGATCTGGGTTCAAGATCATGGGCATTTATGCCGACTGACAATGAGCTCATATCATTGGAGAATGATGTGATTGGACATTCCTCGAAGGATTGAGACACGATCAAGTCATCTAGTTCATTGTTGCAACAGCTATACCTAGACTCCTTCTCCTTAGACCGTGAGCTCATATTACTCACTGTTTCCCTAGGCTGCTTAGACTGCATCAAACGTCATCTGGTAATGCGGTGGCCATAAAGGTGTACATTGGGCATTCCGAAGGAACAGTATATGACATGTGACTGCAAGGCCGGGATTTGTTCACCCACATGATGGGTAAAGATACATACGGCTGACTTGGTGAGATTATATCTATAAATGTTGCAACATGTGACTAGGTCACGGGGATGTAATATCACGGTAACAAGAAAACATAACTTGTTGTGAACGAGATTGAACAAAGGTATGGCATACCAATGATCGGATCTCGGACAAGTTGTATTGAGAAACAAAAGGAAGAGGATGCTACATTTAGACGGTTCAAACGACATTGTCATCAGGAATGCATAGGGGTCACATGGACATCCCTGGTCCCTCTGTTGATCATTGATACAGATCATGTCTAGAGCATTCCTGAGCCGTGAGTGGATACACTTAAGGGTACGATGAGAGCGATCATTCGTAAGACGGAATCATAGTAGAGAAAGAGAGAAAGCCGGAAATGTTCCGCAAAGAGATCCGAAGTTGTTCGGAGAATGAATAAAGGAAAAGTCCCGAAAAGTGTTTTCGGATAAATGGGAATTTAAATATATATTTATTATATGTTAATTGTGAATTAATATATTATAAATAATATTTAGATTAAGATTTATAAAGTCAACTTTTATATTAGGCAAAATCCTAGAGGAAAAAGGCCTAGAAATAAAAGTGCAGAAAAATAAATGGAAAAGGGCAAAACAGCCAGCCCTATGGGCGGCGGATAACCGCCACCGCACAGGGTGGCAGATAGCTAGGTGACGCCAGCGGGCAAGCCAGGTCGCCGCGAGCCGCCGCTGTCCAGCCGGCCCACCCGGGCAAGGCGATGCGGGGCGGGGCGCTGGGCCGCCGGGGGGTGAGCCGAGCCACCCGGGGTTCCCCCTTCCAGGCCACCGCAGCGAGCTAGGCCGCGCGAGTTGGCGCCGGCCCACATGGCCATAGCGCTGGCAGCACGAGCTGGGCCGTGGTGGTCAGGTCGGCCCACCCGGCTGGCTGGCTGCTACTGCTGCTTTCTCCTTTTCTTTTTAATTAGCATTTTCTGTTTGTTATTTGGGCTAAGTACTTTTGGCCCATTTGGCACTCCGAATTTCTGCTGACTTTTTCCTTTAGTATTAGTCCCACATGGTTAACCCAATAGGGAGGACACACCCCTCCGCCTATATAAAGGGGCGCCCATGGGTGGGATTAAAATAACCAACAATTGGAGAAGTCCTTTGGTTGACTTTCTCCTTCTCTCTCCCTCTCTATACCTCGTGACCATGGCCCCAAGTCTGGGCTATGCGATCGAGGGACACCTGCAGTACGCCGTTGCGCTGCAGGGATTCCTAGCCGGATATCAACTTCCGCACTCCCGGCGGGATCGGGGAGCCGGAGGTCTCATCATACACCAGATGTGTACGAAGACACGAGGCGCAACACTTGGGTCGCTTTAATGTCGTGAGCCGGAGCTGTTGCACGATGAAGATGATGAAGATCAAGAAGGAGCAAGGGGTGACCTGCGAGGAGCTTCGCGACCTTGAGGTCGGCTTCGAGTACGACTACATCAACCATGTTCCCCGTGGAACGTTAACCGCGTACGGTCTACAAGGATATGTATTCTCTACGTATCAGCCGTTACCGCATTTCTACATAGATAGATCCTAGGCTAGTTTCTGGGGTTCCGTTGTAGGAATTTTTTTTTGTTTTCTGCACTAATCCCCAACATCTTCATGCATAGCAACAACCTAGTCCGGATCTTCAAGAGCTTCAAACAGTTTCTTGGGTTCCACCATGGAGATGTGAGCTTGGTGCTCACCAAAGCTTGCTAGCTCCCTTCTTGTGGACACCCTTTGTCTGAGATCACCTACAACTTTGTCAAGAGTGTGACCCCTAAATTCAAGATTCCTATCCGCATGAGCTTTGCGACGAGAAGTTCGATCAACGTGTTGTCTCTTGGAGGAATAACTTCATCATTTGAGTCTTTGTTGGAATCATTAGCTTGGCCTTGATCTCCAGCTTGATCAGTACGAATAGGAGATGATGAATCTTGCCCTTGATGTGGATCAACAACCATAATAGGAGGCTGCTGCTGTTCAAGATTTTCAGGGCCAGATAATCCGGCCAAGGGTGTGGCCGGATAATCTGTCCTAGGAGAACTTGATGCACCTTCACTGTCTTGAATGGTTCTAGCTCGAACTAGAGAGGGGCCGGATAATCCGGGTCAGTTGAAAAATCCAACCTGGGACTTCCAGCAGGTTCTTCAACATTACGATCACTTCTGCCAGTTGAGGAGGGTTGGCCGGATAATCCGGTGTCCACCAGATAATCCGGCCTCGAGCTTTCTGGAGCAGTTTCTTGATGATCTTTAGCAATTCGTGGGATTAGTGTAGAGGTTTCTCCAACAGTTGGAGCATGTTGGGCTTGTGTCGATGAGGGCTCTACTTGAGTAGAGCATTGTCCTTCCCTATCCACCACAAGGGGTTCCTCAATTGGGCATAAAAAGCCCACGCCCATTCTTCTTATGGCATCTTGGGGTATTCCAACATCTGCATCACAAACATCAACTTGCCCCGCATGGGAGCCATCATTTTCCTCGAACACCACACTACAAGATTCTACTACAGTTCCAGAGAGATTATTGTAGACTCTATAAGTGTGGGATTCAGCACCATAACCAACAAAAATGCCTTCTAAAGCCTTAGACTCGAATTTAGATAAACGAACTCCTTTAATGAGAAAGAAACACTTACAACCAAATACCCGGAAGTAGGAGATGTTTGGCTTGTTACCGATAAGTATTTCGTAAGGAGTCTTGTCCAAGATTTTGCGGAGGTAGAGCCGGTTGGATGAGTGGCATGTGGTAGAAATTGCTTCAGCCTAGAAATTATATGGTGACTTGAACTCAGCCAACATTGATCTTGCCATATCCATTAAAGTCCGGTTCTTCCTCTTGGCTACACCATTTTTTTGAGGGGTGTACGCAGCGGAATATTGGTGTCTTATCCCCTCTTCACTTAGAAATTCATTTAAAGTGTAGTTCTTGAACTCAGAGCCATTATCACTTCTAATTGCCAATATAGGGACATTGTGTTTACGTTGAACCTCATTGGAAAAATTGATGACTGTTTGTCGAGTTTCACTCTTCAACTTGAAGAAATAGACCCATGTGTATCTTTAGTAATCATCAACAATGACGAGGCAATATTTCTTCCCACCGAGGCTTGCATGAGATGGAGGACCGAAGAGATCCACATGAAGGAGCTCCAAAATCCTCGTTGATGAAATAATGGTCTTCCGTCGATGGGGAGAGTCATGCATTTTTCCTTCAACATAAGCCCTGCAAATACTATCTTTGGCAAAGGAAACATTTTCTTTTAGTCCAAGGATGTGTCCACCCTTTTGAAGACTTTGCAAAGTTCTCATATTGACGTGGGCTAGTCGGAGATGCCATAGCCAACCTGCATCGGCCTTTCCGAAGAGACACATCAGACCTGTAGTGGTTTTCCCCGAGAATTCCACCACATACAGGTCATTTTTGACATATCCCATGAAAGCGACCTTTAGAGACTGATACATTGCAAATATATCTATAATTTTTGATGTTCAATGCTTGGCTTCATCTACTTTCTTATGTTTTGTTCCAACTTTAGAGTATTTTTCATATGATTTATTGGAATAACCTACTAATAGTTGCAAAAGTGCACAATGTTCTTGTTTTACACTTTGATGTGTAGGAATTACCAAGAATACAAGTAGAAACCTTGTTGGAGTCAAATTGGGATTTTCCAGAAATCTGTCTCAGAACTCTTTTTGAAGATGGTCACGTTCTGGGTCGAAGACGGCGTCAAACGAAAAACTCTTCAACAACAAAGTTGTTAGAAATTTCGCGACAAACGTTCTGGACATAAAATTTAGCTGATTACGAGTCCGGACAGGCCAGATAGGCCCGATTTATTGCAGCCCAAGATGGGGTGATGGAAATCCGAGAAGCTATATAAAGGGAGGAAACCTAACGTGGGATACACCTCCACCCACGAATTTGCAGCCACCAAAGCCACGTTTTTTCCTCCCACATGGATCCCATCTCCATGGGGAAGAGCTCTCAATAATCCATGAAGGAAGGGTGCTAAGGGGCGGTGCTCCCCTGTGATACTGGCGGTGGGGAAGAAGTCCTCTGCGCCACCGCCGCCTCTTCACCATCTTCACCGCCATCTCCATCGATCTCCACCACCATCTCTATCACCATTGCTGATTCCCATGATGAGGAGGGAGTAGTTCTCTCTCGAGGCTAAGGGTTCTACCGGTAGCTATGTGTTCATCTCTCTCTCTATGCATGATCTTATTGAGATCATGAGCTTGTAATCTATAGATCTACCTTGCTACTCAAGTGCTTTAATAGATCTCTGCTCTCCCCATGTGTGTGAAAGTGACAGCGTGCACACCATGGTGGCACTTAGGTTAGAGATTACAAATACTTGTTATGAGTTATATTTGGAGTTGGATGTTTCTATGAAATTGTGGTGTTTGTTAGACTCATCTAGTACTCAAGCTGGCAGTGTGGGGTTTTCTAGATGGGAAAGGCTTACTTTGAGGAGTGTTGTTATAGCCCTACTGTTGATTAGAGTGTTCAACCAGAGAGTAGTTAAGAGTAGTATCATAAAGAGAGGATATATTTATGAGAGAGTGTTCACTAGTGAAAGTATGATCCCTAGGCCTTGTTTCTTAGCATTGATACACCGTTTGCTACTAGATCTGTTACATGTTTGCTTGCTTCCATCTTTATTTCAGTTTGCCGTTAGTCTTTTCCACGCCATCAAGTTATTTTCTCGCACCGTTACCACTTATAATTATCCATACCACTTGTATTTCACTATCTCTTCGCTGAACTAGTGCACCTATACACCTGACAAGTGTATTGGGTGTGTTGGGCACACAAGAGACTTCTTGTATCTTGATTGCAGGGTTGCTTGAGAGGGAATACCTTTGACCACTTCCTCCCTGAGTTCGATAAACCTTGGGTGATCCACGTAAGGGAAAACTTGCTGCTGTTCTACAAACCTCTGCACTTGGAGGCCCAATAACTATCTACAAGAATAGAAGTGCGTAGACATCAGAGACTTTCTCCACAAGAGTACCACTAAATCACCATCAATGAAAACTGCAAAGCCCATCTTACCAAGGGCACGAACTGACAGTAAATTGTAATCGAGGGTCTCAACAAGCATGACGTCTGGTACGTTGCAATCGTATCTATAATTTTTGATGTTCCATGCTTGTTTTATATCTACTTTCTTATGTTTTGTCCACACTTTGGAGTACTTTTACACATTTTCAAGAACTAACCTATTAAGATGCCACAGTGCCAGTTGCCTATTTTCTACTGTTTTTGGTTTTAGAAAAGATGAAAATGAATATTCTCGAAGTTGGACCGGACAAAAGCCAAAGTCAATATTTTACCGGAAGACTCATGGAGCCAGAAGACGAGACGAAGAGGGGCAAGGGACTGGCCACACCATAGGGTGGCGCGGGTACCCTTGGCCGCGCCACCAGGTGGTGTGGGCCCCACTGGCCTCCACCGACCTTGCCTCTTCGCCTATAAGAAGCCTCCCGATGAGAAAACCCTAAGTGGTCCAGCCTCCAGCCACGAAAAGTTCCGCAGCACCGCCGACATCGAAGGAGATTCGAGGGACAGAAAGTCTTTGTTCTGGCACCCTGCCAGGACGGGGAATTGCCCCTAGAGCCATCTCCATCGATCTCCACCACTATCTCCATCACCGTTGCTGATTCCCATGATGATGAGGGAGTAGTTCTTCCTCGAGGCTAAGGGTTCTACCGGTAGCTATGTGTTCATCTCTCTCTATGCATGATCATATTGTGATCATGAGCTTTGTAATCAAGTAGATCTACCTTGCTACCCAAGTGCTTTAATAGATCTCTGGCTCTCCCCATGTGTCTGAAAGTGATAGCGTGCACACCATGGTGGCACCTAGGCTAGAGATTACAAATACTTGTTATGAGTTATATTTGGAGTTGGATGTCTTTATGAAATTGTGGTGTTTGTCGAAACCATCTAGTGCTCAAGGTGACAGTGTGGGGTTATCTAGATGCGGAAAGCGAACTTTGAGGTGTGCTGTTATAGCCCTACCATGGATTAGAGTGTCCAACCAGAGAGTAGTTTAGAGTAGTATCATAAAGAGAAGATATTTATATGAGAGTGTTCACTAGTGAAAGTATGATCCCTAGGCCTTGTTTCTAAGCATTCATACACCGTTTGCAATTAGATCTGTTACATGTTTGCTTGCTTCCATCTTTATTTCAGTTTGCCTTTAGTCTTTTCCCACGTCAACCACACGCCAACAAGCTATTTTCTAGCACCATTACCAATTATAATTATCCATACCACTTGTATTTCACTATCTCTTCACCGAACTAGTGCACCTATACACCTGACAAGTGTATTGGGTGTGTTGGGGACACAAGAGACTTCTTGTATCTTGATTGCAGGGTTGCTTGAGAGGGAATACCTTGGAACACTTCCTCCCTGAGTTCAATAAACCTTGGGTGATCCACTTAAGGGAAAACTTGCTGCTGTTCTACAAACCTCTATACTTGGAGGCCTAACAACTATATACAAGAATAGAAGTGCATAGACATCAAGCTGTTTTCTAGCGCCGTTTCCGGGGAGGTAAGGTAAAAGGTACTCACATCCTCCGGTGTGAGTGCTCGAAGTTATTTCCTTTAGATTCTGCAATTTTGTATTTTTGTTTCTTGTTTTTATTTTCACTAGTTAGGTTTAATGGAAAACAAACAAAAAATTAGAGAGCTTTATAGTATTTATCTTGAGTTAGGACATGAAGTGTTTGAAGAGAAAATTTAAAAACCTATGGAACTTTATTTGCATGCTAATAGCAATGTTATTAGTATAAATTCTTTGGACACCATTATTGCTAATGCTATGGAAAAGTCTAAGCTTGGGGAAGCTAGTTTTTATGAAAATGATCTTTTTAGTTCCCCAGCTTTGGAAGATAGCTATTCTATTGCTTATGATGATACCACACCTCCAATATATGATGATTACACTGATGAATGTGATATATTCAGTCCACCTACTATTGAGGAGAAAATTAATTATGATTACAATATGCCTCCTATATTTGATGATTATGGTGATGAGAATAATAATGGTAGCTATTTTGTTGAATTTGCTCCCACTAAAATTAATAAGAATGACTATGCTTATGTGGAGAGTAATAATTATTATATGCAAGTGGCTCATGATAAGAATGTTTTATGTGATAGTCATATAGTTAATTTTATTCATGATGCTACTGAAAGTTATTATGAGAGAGGGAAACATGGTTTTATGCATCTCAACAATATTAAGTTTCCCCTCTTTATGTTGAAAATTTTGAAGTTGCACTTGTTTTGCTTTCCTATGCTCGTTGCTTTGTGCTTTTATGACTTGTTTCTTTACAAGATTCCTATGCATAGGAAGTGGGTTAGACTTAAATGTGTTTTGAATTTGCTTCTTGATGCTCTCTTTTACTTCAATTCATATTTCTTATGTGAGCATCTTCTCAAACTATCATGCCTAACTTAAAGGCGTTAAAGAAAAGTACTTATTGGGAGATAAAAAGTTTTAGATGAGTCTTGGAAGTTATTACTTCTATAATAACCGCTCCTTATCATT
Source organism: Avena eriantha (assembly GCA_910589775.1). NCBI lineage: Eukaryota > Viridiplantae > Streptophyta > Magnoliopsida > Poales > Poaceae > Avena > Avena eriantha. The sequence goes on along the minus strand of OU342740.1, from coordinate 390,814,115 downwards.
TTTATTTGCTTTTTGTGCCAAGAGTAACCTCTAATGAGAGAGAAGTAATGCTTGGGAAAGTTGCTGTCCCGAAACAGATTTCTGTTCTTCACCATAAAAATTTGTGTAAAATATCTGTACATTGTTTTGAGGCGTGAATTTTTATTCTTCTGCCCCAGGTTTTTATCCAACTTTCGTTAGTTCAACACTTTTTTATTTGAGCAACATAAAGTCTTCGAAAAAATTGGTTTTTACCTCCTGGTCTGTTTTGACAGATTTCTACCATTATCTGTATTTGCTTCTTGTTGGTTCCTTTTTGGGTTCTCTTTGGGGAATTGAGCTTTTAAAGGGAAGTGCTATAATAGCTTGTGTTTTAATGAAAGTTTTATTGGTGTTGAAACTGAACCCAAAGACTTATTATCTTGAGTGCACTAATGTTGCTAATAAAGATTGTGTGAAGTTTTTATGAAGGAAAAATTTCAGGTGTATGGAAGGAATGATGTAATGTGATGAAGAATGGACTAAAGCTCAAGCTTGGGGATGCCACGCGTGTCACCCCAATAAATATTCAATAGGTACAAGCGTCAAAGCTTGGGGATGCCCAAGGCATCCCCTTCTTCATCAATAAAAATCTCAGGTTTCTTCCAAACACTTCATTTTTATTGTTTCATGCACAGTTGTGTTGTTCTTGGAGCATCTTCTTTTTCGTTTTCATTTTGGTTTCTTGTTTGCTTGGTTTGATTAGTTTTCTGAATAAATTGGTTGGACCCCCTCTTTCATACATTGGTTTTCAAATAGTTTGGTTTGAATTGGAAAAGAGTAGGAAAGTTCATGCTTAAGTGGTAAAGAGAGCTTGTTTTTGACTGTGACCTATGCTTTGTCATGCCATGCTTGATATTGTTTTGGCTTTATGCTTAGTATTCTTTGCTGTAGCATGACATGTTATAAACAATTGAGATTGCTTAATGTGCCTTGGAAGAATCATGCGTTGTTTTAGCATATTAAAGCATAGTATTGTGGTATTCTCCTTTGATGGTTTATTTGAGTTGACTTGGCGCATGCTCACACCATGTTATGACTATCCCAAGTCACCATAAGCCTTTATGATCCTTTAGTTTTCAACTTGTAGTATCACTTTATGCTTTGATTAATGATGTTTTGTCGCACTGCATGATTATGACCATTATTGCTCTCTTAGTTTGTCGCTCCCAGTCTTTTGTTAGCCTCTGTAACCAAGTATGAGTTCCACTCATGCATCCAACTCCTAAAACCAAGTTATTCCAAAGAGTCCACCATACCTACCTACTAGCATATGCTATTCCAAGTATATTCATGTTTTTATCTACCTTCCGAATTAAACTTGTTATGAGAAAACTAGTGATTAAAGCTCTCACGACCTTGATGGCACACTTTACTTTTCTTGCCCTTAATAAACTTGAACCATTGTGTCGTCTATGTTGTATATGCTTGCACTTATTTGTTGGGGATTAGCAGAACCAAGCTGTCATGGGGAATGCTTTCAACATTGCACTTGTACTTTGTACCTAGTTGATATCATGCTCTTTTGTCTATGGATGTTGTCGGTGTGAAATGAAAGGGGAGCTTGTAAGTCCATGGAGTTATGTATATGTGTTAGAGAAATGCCTGGGCCGCTAGTCTAATCCATGCTGTCATGGTGGAAACCTGCAGCATAACCATAATGAGCTGTCTATGAAGCATTCTTCTTATAAAAAAAGAGTCAGATATTGAGAAAAAAGAGAAAAAGGAAAAAAGAGATATATGAAAAGAGGAAAGAGAGAAAAAAGCACCATATTCCCATGGTAAATAAGAAGATTGCTGAGATGCTCGTTGTCTGCTTGCCTTGTAATTTTAATATGGGGATTCTTCCATGTTGGGAATATGCCCTAGAGGCAATCATGTATGATGATATTCCTGTGTATTCATAAGGTTATGGTCCATGTATGGACTGCTGATATGTATCATCGAATATGTGATTTGATTGTGGAACTACATATTCATGTTGTGCATACTAATTGTCCTTGGTCATTGAGGTTGTGCCGGACACACAACTTAGACCAATGTGAAAGTCGGCAGATGACTAGGTTCCACTTGTCATGGGCATGGAGATGCTATTCTGACTTACACGGATTCGGCTAAAGAGTTTAGCGAGTCGGACTGACCCATATTGAGATGCAACGAACAAGTCGTCATTTGCATGTCTCAATCAATGCAATCCTTAGACCTGAGGTTATTGCATAATCCGAGTTGAGGATCTCAGACTTAGGTTCTCCCAAACGTTGTTTTGTCACTGGGCAGTTATAAAGGCGGAGTTCGGGTCGACTAAGAATCAAGTTGTGTGATGTGAATAACCAAGACAGGATTTTGCCCCTCCATCTGGAGAGATATTCTCTGGGCCCTCTCGGAAGATATGATTCGGAAATCATGGCCATGCGCATCACGGTTAAGTGTTAACCGAGGCAGCCGACTAAGAGTTAGTCGGATGAATCACTTATCTCGGATCGAGAAAGAGAGTCGGACTATTTAAGGGATGACGATCATTCGCCTATAGTCCGACAAGGTATATCGTGAGGCAAAAGGGACTCAGACGAAAGTCACATTGGAAGGTATGTCGTCATGACTTATTGGTACTTGGGAGTTGGCACGTTCTGCTAGGAGCCACTACCAACTGATCGATCACGAGTGAGACTCGGAATCGTATCCGGGTTACCATGAGCCTATCGGGTCACACACTTAAGAGCAGGAGCAAGTTTGGGTTAGACCCAAACAGGAAACCTATTTGGGTTGGACCCAAATAGAGACATGGACTTAGTCAGCAAGTGAGACTTGCCGTGGCTAATATAGGCCTTTTAGTTAATGGGCCACAAGTGAGTGGAGCCCACTTTCACTCCCTATATAAGCTGGGGCGCTGGTGCTTAGAGCAGAAGGTTAGGTCACTCCATGTGTTGGAAACCCTAGCCCCAGTCCGTCCTGTCGCCGCCGTACCGGACCTAGCAGTCCATCGTCGGCGCTCCTCCTCGTACGTGTGGGTACCGGCGGAGGTGCTATACGTTCAGCACTTCCACGATCGTGAAGAAAGTACGGATCGTGGATCGTGGAACTGGAACGGATCGCGAGGACTGCACTGTATCAAGCGACATGCTTCATTAGTTCTGCAACTGCGCGGCTAGTGGTAATCCTCGTGGCCTTCTACCTGAGCTAGATCTTGGGATCACCGCGTAGGGAAAAAGTTTTGTTTATCTCTACGTGGCACAACAGTGGTATCAAAGCGCTAGCTTCTGGTTTTAGGCTCGAGATCGCGCATATGTGATATGCGGTTGGCGTTAGATTGGATCTAATTACAGTTTTGCTGGTCGATCTATGAGTTAGATCGGTTTTGTACAAAGTTGATTGGATCAACTGTACTCGGGGGAATGGATGATCTGGGTTCCGTGATCTAACTGCTAAGGTCGTGGAACGACATACCCCTACCAGTCGGTTTCCGCCATCGGGTAGACTGTGACACGTAAACCCGGATGCGGTGATCGAAGATCAAAAGGTTTGATCGAATCGGAGTCCAGATCAGATTTGGGTAAAATTGTTTTATCCGATGATGAAATCCATGTCCGGAATGCATATGAGATCTGCGTTTTTGGAAAAATCGTCGGGCGCTGCTCGCACCCGCGAGGGGCGCTGCCCCTTCGATCCCCGCCCGCTATCCGGCTAGCAGGACTGCTGGCTTCGCCCTGTCGTAACGCCTTAGATGTCGTTGCAAGTTTCACAACGCCGGTAGATATCGTATCTATGCATAACTTGTTTTTGCAGGATGATGTTGTGAATGGTATGGCTTATGCGCATGTGATGCGTGTAATCCATACGTGATCTGCGTATCATGGTTTTTGTCAGCCGGCTGGAGCCTAGGTGCTGTCATCTTATTGTATAACGGCCTGCGTGTCGGATTCTCTGTGTAATTTGCATTACTAGCTAGTGTAGCTGTTTGGAGAATCCGGATGGCATGCAAGTCGGTGTACAAGTCGGCTACATGGTGTAAGACGACACGTGACAAGAGTTGACATGAGTCAGATTACAGGCTTTATGGAGATGGAGATCGCCATGAAAAGAGCCATACCATTTCACATTATAATTGCTTTATTTTGTGTTATTGTTATGTCTCTGTTTTACCTCTGTTAGATAGTTGGTAGAAAGTATTCCCTCAAAGAAGGTATAGTCTGTTTCCCCGCCAGTGCTGCACCATCACAAGTCGGAAATTTTTGGTAGTGGGCTCATAAAATTGAGGTGCTATCAATTCTTTCCGACTAGGTGGGTTCGAGTCGGACTCTTACAGCGGAAGCACTTGGTAATCTAGACAGGTCTATCACAACGGTTGTGGGACTTGGGGAAAGGTCGGATGGAAGCCAGGGCATGTGATGCCACCCATCCAATAGGAGTCGTATGAGATACGATTGACAAGGAGTTGTCTACCTAGATCACTTGACGGCTAGCGGTGATGCTAAAGCTCACTAGTCGACTTGCTTATTTAGGGTCCTGAATCACTAAGTAACCATCGGAGGGGTGTTGGTTCTAGTGGGAGCATAAATATTAAAGTGTTTAATATGCTTGCTCTTTATGGATACATGTCTTAAGTGTTTTGCATATTTTCTGTTGTAGATCAATGGCACCTAGCAGTCTTCCTCAGATTTCCGGTTTTGCTTTGAGAACCATCTTAGAGAAAGATAAGCTGAATGGAACTAATTTCACCAACTAGTATCGTAATCCGAGAATTGTTCTCAAACAAGAAAAAAGGGATCGTGTCCTAGACAACCCACTTCCAGCTGAGCCGGATGAGAATGCGACTTTCGCAGCCACCAATGCCTACCATCGGATTTGTGATGAATCCACGGAGATTAGCTGTCTTATGCTTGCTCACATGGAACCAGACTTGCAGCAGCAGTTCGAGAATGTTGAGGCCTACGATATGATAGAAAGCCTCAAAAGTATGTTCCAGGATCAAGCGAAGACTGAGAGGTACCAAGTCTCTCAGGCTTTGTTGAGCTGCAAGCTTAAGGATGGCGATCCACTGAGTCCGCATGTGATCAAGATGGTTGGTTACGTGCAGTCTCTGGAAAGGCTTGGCTACCCCATTAGCAAAGAGTTCGCTACGGACATAATTCTGAACTCTCTTCCTAGTGCATATGGCCAGTTCATATCGAACTACCACATGCATGGTATGGATAAGAAGCTCACTGAATTACATGGGATGCTCAAGCAGGCTGAGGTGGATCTCAAGAAAGGTGCCAGTCAAGTGTTGATGGTACAAAACAAGGCTAAGTTCAAGAAGAGTTCTTGGACTAAGAAGAAGAAGACAAAGTCAGGAGGTAAGGCGGATGACCCAGTCCAAAGCGCTTCCTCAGGGACTAAGCCATCTCTTTCAGCCGGATCCACTTGCTTCTACTGCAAGTCGGATGGCCACTGGAAGAGGAATTGCAGCAAGTATCTGGCTGATAAAGCCAAGAGCGGAGGTGTGACTTCCGGCTCAGGTACGCTTGTTTGCAATGTTATAGACATTTATCTTGTTGATGCACCTGGTAATTCTTGGGTATATGATAGCGGATCAGTCATTCACATCTGCAACTCGTTGCAGGGACTGGTAAGAACTAGGAGCGTTGCAAGAGGCGAGGTTGACATTAGGGTCGGAAACAAAGCGAGAGTCGCTGCGTTGGAAGTCGACACAATGCAACGTCATTTACCTTCTGGATTCATAATGGAGCTAAATAATTGTTATTATGTTCCAGTGCTTAGTCGAAACATCATTTCTGCCTCATGTTTGATGAGACAGGGCTATGAGTCGAATATTAGGAATAATGGTTGTTCTTTATATTTGAATGATATGTTTCATGGCTTTGCGCCCGTCCGGGACGAGTTATTTATTTTGAATCTTGATAGTGAATCTGTCTATAACATAAGTGTGAAAAGGTTAAAACCAAATGATCTGAATATGGCTTACTTTTGGCATTGTCGGCTTGGTCATATAAGTTGGAAATGCATGAAGAAGCTCCAGGATGATGGACTCACAACTTCATTCGACTTAGAGTCGTTTGAGACATGCGAATCCTGCCTTCTCGGCAAGATGACCAAGACACCTTTTACAAAGAGTTGTGAAAGGGCGTCCGATTTATTGGGACTAGTACATAGTGATGTATGTGGCCCAATGAGCACGACAGCTAGAGGTGGTTATAAGTACTTCATTACCTTCACTGATGATTTGAGTAGATATGGATATATCTACTTGATGAAACATAAGTCGGAAGCCTTTGAAAAGTTCAAAGAATTCCAGAATGAGGTACAAAATCAACTTGGCAAGAAAATAAAGTTTCTTCGGTTGGACCGAGGAGGCGAGTACATGAGCCATGAGTTTGATGACCATCTAAAGAGTTGTGGAATAGTTCCCCATCTCACTCCTCCAGGAATGCCATAGAGAAACGGTGTGTCGGAAAGGAGGAATCGGACCTTGTTGGACATGGTACAGTCAATGATGAGTCAGACAGATCTGCCTTTATCATTTTGGGGTTATTGTCTAGAAACTGCAGCGTTCACACTAAACAGAGTACCATCAAAGTCGGTAGAGAAGACACCGCATGAGATGTGGACTGGCAAGAAGCCGAGTTTGTCTTTTCTTAAGATTTGGGGTTGTGAAGCTTTTGTCAAGCGACTTCAGTCGGATAAGTGTATTTTCGTGGGGTATCCGAGGGAAACCTTGGGTTACTACTTCTACAACCGAGAAGAGGGCAAAGTGTTTGTCGCTCGAAACAGTGTCTTCCTTGAGAAAGAGTTTCTCAGTCGGGGAGTCAGTGGGAGTACGGTGCATCTCGAAGAAATTCGAGAGATGTCGGCTAGCAGCGAGTCAGCAAAAGCCTTAGAGGTTGAGCCGGACGTGGTACCTGAGCCGGAAACTGCACCGACACTGTGAAGATCGGCTAGATTGCGAAGTGTTCGTGATGTGATGTTGTTGGACAGTGATGAGCCGACAACTTATTCAGAAGCGATGGTGGGTTCTGATTCCGAGTCATGGCATGGAGCCATGAGATCCGAATTAAATTCCATGGATGAAAATCAAGTTTGGAACTTGGTTGATCTGCCAGACGGTGCATGACCCGTTGAGTGCAAATGGGTCTTTAAGAGGAAAACTGATATGGATGGAAATGTTTCTATCTATAAAGCACGGCTTGTCGCGAAGGAGTTCTGACAAGTTCAAGGAGTTGATACGATGAGACTTTCTCTCCTATAGCGATGCTTAAATCAGTTCGGATCATGTTAGCTATAGCAGCCTATTTCGACTATGAGATATGGCAGATGGATGTCAAGACGGCTTTCCTTAATGGAAATTTAACCGAGGACGTGTATATGATACAGCCCGAGGGTTTTGTCGATTTGGCTAATGCTGACAAGGTATGCAAGCTTCGGAAATCCATTTATGGGTTGAAGCAAGCATCTCGGAGGTGGAACATTCGCTTTGATGAGGTAGTCAAATCGTTTGGCTTCATCAAGAGTAATCATGATTCTTGTTTATACAAGAAGTTTAGTAGGAGCAAAGTAAAATTTCTGATCTTATATGTGGATGACATATTACTGATTGGAAATGATGTCCAGATGTTGCAAGACCAAGGAATCATTGGAAAAGAGTTTTTCGATGAAAGACTTGGGTGAGGCGACTTACATACTAGGAATCCGGATCTATAGAGATAGATCAAAGCGGCTCATTGGATTGAGTCAGAGTACATATTTGGACAAAGTGTTGAAGAAGTTCAACATGGAATCGTCTAAGAAGGGGTTCTTACCGATGTCCCATGGCGTAAAACTTAGCAAGACTCATTGTCCTTCGACAACTAATGAGCGAAGTCGGATGAGTGCGATTCCGTATGCTTCTGCAATCGGATCTATCATGTACGCTATGATTTGCAATAGGCCGGATATTTCCTATGCTCTAAGTGTTGTGAGCAGATACCAGGCTGACCCTGGAGAGATCCACTGGGCAGCGGCTAAAAATATCCTCAAGTACTTGAGAAGGACTAAGGATATGTTCCTGGTTTATGGAGGTGAGGATGAACTCAGTGTAAAGGGTTACACGGATGCGAGTTATCTCACTGACTCAGATGATTCTCGTTCGCAATCCGGATATGTGTTTGTGATAAACGGAGGGGTTGTGAGCTGGAAAAGTTCCAAGCAAGAAACGGTGTCTGCGTCTACGATAGAGGCTGAGTATATTGCTGCCTCGGAGGCGGCAAAGGAAGCCGTTTGGATGAGGAATTTCCTCATGGATCTTGGTGTGGTTCAGGGCTCGTCCAATCCGTTGGACGTGTATTGTGACAACAATGGTGCTATTGCACAAGCCAAGGAACCTAGACAACACCAGAAGAACAAACATATACTCATGCGGTACCACCTTATTCGCTAGTTCGTGGATCAAGGTGATATCAAGTTATGCAAGGTACACACGGATGCAAACATTGCGGATCCGTTGACAAAGACACTTCCACAGCCGAAGCATGAGGGGCACCTGAGAGCAATGGGCATTAGATGCCTAGACATGTGATGTCGGAAGATTGACTCTAGTGCAAGTGGGAGACTGTTGGGAATATGCCCTAGAGGCAATCATGTATGATGATATTCCTGTGTATTCATAAGGTTATGGTCCATATATGAACTGCTGATATGTATCATCGAATATGTGATTTGAATGTGGAACTACATATTCATGTTGTTCATACTAATTGTCCTTGGTCATTGAGGTTGTGTCGGACACACAACTTAGACCAATGTGAAAGTCGGCAGATGACTAGGTTCCACTTGTCATGGGCATGGAGATGCTATTCCGACTTACACGGATTCGGCTAAAGAGTTTATCGAGTCGGACTGACCCATATTGAGATACAACGAACAAGTTGTCATTTGCATGTCTCAACCAATGTAATCCTTAGACCTGAGGTTATTGCACAATCCGAGTTGAGGATCTCCGACTTAGGTTCTGTCAAACGCTGTTTTGTCACTGGGCAGTTATAAAGGCGGAGTTCGGGTCGACTGAGAATCAAGCTGTGTGATGTGAATAACCAAGACGGGATTTTGCCCCTCCATCTAGAGAGATATTCTCTAGGCCCTCTCGGAAGATATGATTCGGAAAGCATGGCCATGCGCGTCACGGTTAAGTGTTAACCGAGGCATCCGACTAAGAGTTAGTCGGATGAATCACTTATCTTGGATCGAGAAAGAGAGTCGGACTATTTAAGGGATGACGATCATTCGCCTATAGTCCGACAAGGTATATCGTGAGGCAAAAGGGACTCAGATGAAAGTCACATTGGAAGGTATGTCGTCATGACTTATTGGTACTTGGGAGTTGGGACATTCTGCTAGGAGCCACTACCAACTGATCGATCACGAGTGAGACTCGGAATCGTGTCTGGGTTACCATGAGCCTGTCGGGTCACACACTTAAGAGCGGGAGCAAGTTTGGGTTAGACCCAAACAGGAAACCTATTTGGGTTGGACCCAAATAGAGACATGGACTTAGTCAGCAAGTGAGACTTGCAGTGGCTAATATAGGCCTTTTAGTGAATGGGCCACAAGTGAGTGGAGCCCACTTTCACTCCCTATATAAGCTGGGGCGCAGGTGCTTAGAGCAAAAGGTTAGGTCACTCCATGTGTTGGAAACCCTAGCCCCAGTCCGTCCTTTCGCCGCCGTACCGGACCTAGCAGTCCATCGCCGGCGCTCCTCCTCGTATGTGTGGATACCGGCGGAAGTGCTGTACGTTCAACACTTCGACGATCGTGAAGAAAGTACGAATTGTGGATTGTGGAACCGGAACGGATCGCGAGAACTGCACTGCATCAAGCGACGTGCTTCATCAATTCCACAACTGTGCGTCTAGTGGTAATCCTCGTGGCCTTCTACCTGAGCTAGATCTTGGGATCACCGCGTAGGGAAAAAGTTTTGTTTATCTCTACGTGGCACAACATTCCGTATCATCGGGCAAGGGGTACCCCGTTGGCGGTTCTCTATGATACACATGTACTTACTATGACAAGAACTTATGAGTAACTAAACTTGAGTAGCATGAGGAGAGGCCCTCGTATTCAAGGGATATGAGATTGCCAACTTATACTTTGTTAAGCATATACTCCATAGTTTGTTCACTTTAACCTTAATCACTTCAAGATGCTTATGATATGGGCAATGAGAGCTAAAACCTAATAAGTACCATAATTTTTGGAAGCTCTTTATGAGACTTGAATCCCTGCTTCCTTCTATGAAGGCCTTTCTTTTACTTTTATGTTGAGTCTCCATCTTCTATCTTTATGCACCTATTGAGAGAGCATAGTAGCCATTCTTAAGTTTAATGTGCATTGTCCCAAGACTTGTTGATTGATGCATAACTTTGATATTGCTTGTTCTTAAACTACTTGTATCTAGTCACCCTTATGAACTTCGAAGGTGTCCTATGCATTTATGTTTTGCTACTCCATGAGGGACAAGCATTTTTCCTAGTTGATGAAATAATGGTCTTCCGTCGATGGGGACATTCATGCATTTTCCTTCAACATATGCCCTGCAAACACGATCTTTGGCAAAGGAAACATTTTCTTTTAGTCCAAGGATGTGTCCACCCTTTTGAAGACTTTGCAAAGTTCTCATATTGACGTGGGCTAGTCGGAGATGCCATAGCCAACCTGCGTCGGCCTTTCTGAAGAGACACATCGGACCTGTAGTGGTTTTCCCCGAGAAGTCCACCACATACAGGTCATTTTCGACATATCCCACGAAAACGACCTTTAGAGACTTGCTCTACAAGAGTACCACTAAATCACCATCAATTAAAAATGCAAAGCCCATCTTACCAAGGGCACGAACTGAAAGTAAATTGTAACCGAGGGTCTCAACAAGCATGACGTCTGATACGTTGCAAACGTATCTATAATTTTTGATGTTCCATGCTTGTTTTATATCTACTTTCTTATGTTTTCTCCACACTTTGGAGTAATTTTACACATTTTCTAGAACTAACCTATTAACAAGATGCCACAGTGCCAGTTTCCTGTTTTCTACTGTTTTTGGTTTCAGAAAAGATGAAAATGAATATTCTCGGAATTGGACCGGACAAAAGCCAAAGTCGATATTTTACCGGAAGACTCATGGAGCCAGAAGATGAGACAGAGAGGGGCCAGGGACTGGCCACACCATAGGGTGGTGCGGGTCCCCCCTAGCCGCGCCACCAGCTGGTGTGGGCCCCACCGGCCTCCACCGACCTCACCTCCTCGCCTATAAGAAGCCTCCCAATGAGAAAACCCTAAGTTGTCCAGCCTCCAGCCACGAAAAGTTCTGCAGCGCCACTGCCACCGAAGGGGAGATCCGGGGGACAGAAAGTCTCTGTTCCGGCACCCTGCCAGGACGGGGAATTTCCCCCGGAGCCATCTCCATCGATCTCCACCACCATCTCCATTACCGTTTCTGATTCTCATGATGATGAGGGAGTAGTTCTTCCTCGAGGCTAAGGGTTCTACCGGTAGCTATGTGTTCATCTCTCTCTATGCATGATCATATTGTGATCATGAGCTTTGTAATCAAGTAGATCTACCTTGCTACTCAAGTGCTTTAATAGATCTCTGGCTCTCCCCACATGTGTGAAAGTGATAGCGTGCACACCATGGTGGCACTTAGGCTAGAGATTACAAATACTTGTTATGAGTTATATTTGGAGTTGGATGTCTTTATGAAATTGTGGTGTTTGTTGGAACCATCTAGTGGTCAAGGTGACAGTGTGGGGTTATCTAGATGCGGAAAGCGAACTTTGAGGTGTGCTGTGATAGCCCTACCATGGATTAGAGTGTCCAACCGGAGAGTAGTTTAGAGTAGTATCATAAAGAGAAGATATTTATATGAGAGTGTTCACTAGTGAAAGTATGATCCCTAGGCCTTGTTTCTAAGCATTGATACACCGTTTGCAATTAGATCTGTTACATGTTTGCTTGCTTCCATCTTTATTTCAGTTTGCCTTTAGTCTTTTCCCACGTCAACCACACACCAGCAAGCTATTTTTGGGCACCGTTACCACTTATAATTATCCATACCACTTGTATTTCACTATTTTTTCACCGAACTAGTGCACCTATACACCTGATAAGTGTATTGGGTGTGTTGGGGACACAAGAGACTTCTTGTATCTTGATTGCAGGGTTGCTTGAGAGGGAATACCTTTGACCACTTCCTCCCTGAGTTCGATAAACCTTGGGTGATCCACTTAAGGGAAAACTTGCTGCTGTTCTACAAACCTCTACACTTGGAGGCCCAACAACTGTCTAGAAGAATAGAAGTGCGTAGACATCAACGTCCATGAGAGAGATATCATGAGCAACCACAACTTTTCCAAGACCCAATACCACAGATTTTGACTTGTCACCATAGGAGACGGTTATGTGATCATGGTTTGGCCGCATCTCCAAGATGATATCCTTGCTTCCGGTCATATTACTAGTGCACTTGCTATCGAGCACCCATTTGGACCCATCAGAGGCATAGCCCTGCAAGAAAGTTACGTCTTGGTTTTAGGTACCCATTTTTCTATGGGTCCTCTCATGTTAGTGACAAGGGTCTTTGGAACCCAAATAGACCAAGATATGTAACTATCAAATGGACCTACATAGCTAGCATAGACATCACAAAATAATTCATAGTTCGGATTATGAGCCCCTGCAAAAACACATAGTTAGCCTTGTCATTAGTTGTGGTGCTTGTCTTTGGATGAGCAGTTTTGCTCTTCTTCTTCTTCTTCTTATTCTTCTTCTTCTTTGTCTTGGGAACATAGCGAAGACCTTCTTTTCCATTGTTTGTCCTTTGCTTGCTAAGAATCTCATCTAGGACTTCTTTACCTTTAGATTGAGACCCCTTTACAAGTTATTCCTTTAATCTTGCATTTTCTTCAATTATACCTTCATGTCCACACGTTGGTGTGGATGTGATAGGTAAATCATACTTGTCCAATTGAGTTTGGAGCTGATCACGAGACTCATTTAGAGTAGAATGTTCACTCTCCAATGCCTTGTAGGCAATGTCAACTTTCTCAAACTTCTATGAGAGTCTAGCATGAGCAGCTCCAAAATAAATCTTCTCCTTCTTAAGTTTCTTTACCTTAGCAAGAGCATTGTCATGTTCTTGTATGAGCTGGGCAACCATTTCTTCATAGGACTCCTCAATTGACTCAAGTTTCTCCTCTAAAGAGACTCGAGTTTCCTCTTTTTCCTCTAAAGCGTTCTTCAAGGAGGCTATCTCCAAAGCTGAAGGGTTCGTAGCATAGAAAACAAAAAATTTGCTACGATGGGAAGTATACGCCAAGATCTATCTACTAGATACAAGCAACAGGTGGATATACATCCATGGAGAACTTACCCTTGAAGACAACAAAGTTTTGTTAACGAGTAGGAACTCGTGGATGATGTAGTCGTTCGCTTGCCGATCTCAAGATCGTGTGGAAGTCCTAGCACCGCAAACCAGCAGCGCATCCGCACTCGCACACACGTTCAGGCTACCGAACAACCTCCGCCTCCTCGCTCCAGCGATGTAGTGGAAGCAGCAACTCCTTCCAGACGAAATGCCACCGGGAACATGTATCTCGCTAATCCGAGACCATGGAGGAATAATACTAGAGGGGGAGAGAGATCCTTCACGAGGAGGTGTGAGGAAGAAGGATGAGAGGGGTGGCCTTTTATAGGAGGAGGGGGGGTACCCTTCCCCATGGCCGGCACCCCATGGGGGGTGACCCCTCACCTCCCCCATTCATGTGGTGGTAACCCCCTCCACATAAATTTGTCCCTTAACATTCCTCTTTAAAGTCTTTACTTTAAATGCATTAAATTTCTCCAAATTTAATGCTCTCTCATTTAATAAAACTCTTTTATTAATTTTATTCAGAATTTTGTTAATTAATTAACAAACATTCACATAAAACTCCTTGCAACATTTCAATATTACATGTAGAACCAATTTCACCAATTTCACCCGAAACAGTTTCAGTGTCTATTGAAATAATTCCAGCGCTTTGCAATTCATTCTTCTGAAACATATTTGCTCCAAATGGTGTTGGTGTCCCTTAAGTGTGTCACCATATGATTCGTGAATAATGTAGACATGATTGAGACCCCTCAGATCAATAATCAGAAGCGGGACCTGAAGATCCATACTAAGTCCTACACATTCTACGATGACTTTTGTGATCGTGAGAACCTTTAACGTTAGTAGCTAAATCCCTTTGTCTCGCGATATATTACATGTGCGAGATTCGATCATCGGCATCTCCATACCTAGTTTGATCTCGTTACCGACATGTACTCTTTTCTTGTTCCCGTGATATATCATTCTAGTGATCTCATCACTTGCTTGCAAGCTAACCAATGTGATATCACCGAGAGGGCCCAGAGAATATCTATCCATCATCGGGATTGACAAATCCCACTCTTGATCCATGAGCCTCTACATAACACTTTCGTAGTACTGAACCCACCTTTATAATCACCCTTTTACGGTGTGACGTTTGATGTTATCAAGATACTCTTTCAGTGTTAGTGATTAACATGATCTCATGGTCTAAGGACTAGGATTACTTTGTTAGATGTTATAGCAATATAAACACAATGACTTCGATCATAATTCTATACTTCGGATGAATGTTCATCACATCATTCCACTAATTTTGTGACCTCATTATTAACAACATCCAGTGTCCATGATCAGGAAACCTTGATCATATTGTTAACCAACGAGCTAGTTTATAAGAGAGGCATAACTCAGAAATTTACTTTTGTTTATTAAACACACATGTATTAACGTTCAAATTAATAGAATTATAGCATGCCAAATAAACATCTATCATATACTTGGAATATGTATAATAACAACTTTATTATTGCCTCTCAGGGCATATTCCCTTCAGTCTCCCACTTGCACTAGAGTCAATAATCTACTTACATGGTGATAAATCTAACACCCATGGAGTTCTGGTGTTGATCATGTTTTGCTCTAGGGAGAGTTTTAGTCAACGGATCTGCTACAGTGAGATCCGTATGTACTTGACAAATCTTTATATCTCCATCTTTGACATGCTCACGAATGGAGTGAAACTGGCGCTTAATATGCTTAGAATTCTTGTGAGACCTTTGTTCCTTTGTGTTGGCTATGGCTCCATTGTTGTCACAATAGATCACCATTGGATCCAACTCACTAGGAACCACACCTAGTTCGGTAATGAACTCCTTCATCCAAACTGCTTCTTGTGCTGCTTCTAAAGCAGCAATATATTCCGCCTCCATTGTTGACCTTGTTATCACGGGTTGTTTGGAGCTCCTCCAACTAACTGTTGCTCCGTTCATGAGAAATACGTATCGGCATTGAGACTTAGAGTCATCCGGATCAGTGTCAAATCTAGCGTCGACATAACAATTAGCGACCAACTCTTCTTCACCTCCGTATAAAAGAAACATTTCCTTAGTTCTTCTCAAGTACTTAAGGATATTCGTGACCGCTATCCAGTGTTCCAAACCTGGATCAGATTGGTACCTACTAGTCAAACTAATAGCATGTGCCACATCATGTCTTGTACATAGCATGGCATACATTATAGAGCCCGTGGCTGAAGCATAGGGGATCTTATCCATTATCTCTCTTTCTTCCGCTGTAGCCAGACTTTGAATCTTACTCAATGTCTTGCCTTGCAACATAGGTAATAACCCCTTCATACTTTCGTCCATTTTAAAATTCTTTGAAATCTTATCAAGGTATTGTACTCTGCGATAGCCCTATTAGATGTCTCGATCTATCTCTATAGATCTTTATGCCTAATATATATGACGCTTCACCAAGGTCCTTCATAGAAAATTTGTTGTTTAGATAACTTCTAACACTGTTTAAAAGATGTATATCATTTCCAATCAATAATATGGCATCCACATATAATATCAGAAATGCCACATTGCTCCCACTCACTTTCTAGTAAATACAAGGCTCTCCATAAGTTTGGACAAATCCAAACTCTTTGATCACCTCATCAAAGTGGAGATTCCAACTCCGTGATGCTTGCTTCAATCCATAGATGGATCGCTGAAGCTTGCACACCTTGTTAGCATCCTTAGGATCGACAAAACCCTTTGATTGTATCATATACAACTCTTCTTCAATATTACCATTGAGGAACGTAGTTTTGACATCCATATGCCATATTTCATAATCAAAATATGCAGCATTTGCTAACATAATCCTAACTGACTTTAGCATCACTACGGGAGAGAATGTCACATCGTAGTCAACTCCTTGAATTTGTCGAAACCCTTTTGCGACAAGTCGAGCTTTATAGACGGTTACATTACCATCAACATTAGTTTTTCTTTTGAAAATCCATTTATTCTCAACGGCCTTTCGGTCGTGAGGTAAGTCCACCAAGGTCCAAACCTAGTTTTCGTACATGGATTCCATCTCGGATTTCATGGCTTCTAGCCATTTTTTGGAATCTGGGCTCATCATCGCTTCTTCATATGTTGCAGGGTCTACTATTTCATCAACCATGAAATTCACAACAGGATCATGTACAGTTCAGGAGCTACACGTGTCCTACTTGACCTACGAGGTTTGGTAGTGTCCCCTTTTGAAGTTTCATGATCATTATCATTAGTTCCTTCTTCATTTGGTGAAGTCAACTCCGGAACAACTTCCGGTGCTGCGCCACTTGCCATTTCATGAAGAGAAAGTTCAATAACCTCTTCGAGTTCTACCTTTCGACTACTCACACCTTTCGCGAGAAACTCTTTCTCTAGAAAGGATCCATTCTTGGCAATAAAAACCTTTCCCTCGGATCTATGATATAAGGAATACCCAATTGTTTCTTTAGGGTATCCTGTGAAGACGCATTTTTCCGCTTTGGGTTCGAGTTTATCAGGCCGAAGTTTCTTCACATAAACATCGCATCCCCAAACTTTAAGAAATGACAGCTTAGGTTGTTTCCAAACCATAATTCATACGGTGTCGTTTCAACAGATTTAGGTGGTGCCCGATTTAAACTGAATGTAGCAGTTTCCAGTGCATAACCCCAAAATGACAATGGCAAGTCAGTCAAAGACATCATAGATTGAACCATATCCAATAGACTACAATTACGACGTTCCGACACACCATTACGTTGTGGTGTTCCGGCAGGCATGAGTTGTGAAACTATTCCACAATCTCTCATGTGTACGCTAAACTCGTAACTAAGATACTCTCCTCCACGGTCGGACCGCAAAAATTTGATCTTTCTATTACGATGATTTTCCACTTCATTCTGAAATTCCTTGAACTTTTCAAAGGTTTCAGACTTATGTTTCATCAAATAGATATACCCGTATCTATTAAAATCATCCGTGAAAGTAACAAAATAATGATATCCACCTCGCATCGACACATCAGTATGTATGATTTCCAATAAATCCGTTGCCGGTTCCATTGAACCAGAAAACGACATTCTAGTCATCTTTCCCATAAGGGATGGCTCACATGTATCAAATGATTCAAAATCAAGTGATTCTAAGAGTCCATCGGAATGGAGTTTCTTCATGCGTTTAATGCCAATATGACCTAGATGGTAGTGCCACATATATGCAGATATATCATCATTAAGTTTAATCCTTTTAGGATCAACATTATGGATATGCGTATGAGTACTATCGAGATTCAACAGAAATAAACCATTCATCATGGGTGCATGACCATAAAAGATATTATCCATATAAATCGAACAACCATTTTTTCTGATTTAAAAGAATAACTGCTTTGCAATAAACACTATCCGGATACAGTGTTCATGCTTAGCACAGGCACAAAATAACAATTATTTAAGTTTATCACTAATCCCGGTGGCATATTGATACGTCGTAAACGTATCTATATTTTTTAATGTTTCATTCTTGTTTACTATCTACTTTCTTATGTTTTGTCTACATTTTGAGATACTTTTATGCATTTTCTGGAACTAACCTATTAACAAGATACCATAGTGCCAGTTGCCTGTTTTCTGCAATTTTTGGTTTCAGAAAAGCTGGAAAAGAAATATTCTCGGAATTGGACTAGAAAAAAGCCAAAGTCAATATTTTACCAGAAGACTCATGGAGGTAGAAGACGAAATGGAGAGGGGCCACGAGGTGGCCACACCACCTGGTGGTGCATGCCAGCCCAGGCCGCGCCAGGGGTGGTGTGGGCCCCTCGGATGCCCACCGACCTTGCCTCTTCACCTATATATTCCCCCAGGACAAAAACCCTAAAGGAGAGATCAGAATTCGATGAAAAGTTCCACAGCACCACCGCCACCAAAGAAGAGATTCGGGGGACAGAAGTCTCTGTTCCGGCACCCTGCGGGGACGAGGAAGTGCCCTTGGAGCCATCTCCATCAACTCCACCGCCATCTCCATCGCCGTTGCTGACTCCCATGATGAGGAGGGAGTAGTTCTCTCTCGAGGATAAGGGCTCTACAAGTAGCTATGTGTTCATCTCTCTCTCTATGCGTGATCTTATGAGATCATGAGCTTTGTAATCTATAGATCTATTCTGCTACTCAAGTGCTTTAATGAATCTCTGCTTATCCCCACGTGTGTGAAGTTGACAGTGTGCACACCGTGTGGCACTTTGGCTAAGGTTACATAAATACTTATCACGAGTATAATTTGAGTTGGATGTCTCTATGAGATTGTGGTGTTTGTTGGAACCATCTAGCGCTCAAGGTGACAGTGAGGGGTTATCTAGATGGTGAATGCGAACTTTAAGGTGTGCTTTTATAGCCTTACATCGTCCAACTAGAGAGTAGTTCAGGGTAGAATAATGAAGAGAAGATATCTATATGAGAGTGTCCACTAGTGAAAGTATGATCCCTAGGCCTTATTTATAAGCATTGAAACACCATTTACAATCAGTCCTGTTACATGTTTGCTTGCTGCCACTCTTATTTTAGATTGCAATTACCACTTATAATCATCCATACTACTTGTATTTCACTATCTCTTCGCTGAACAAGTGCACCTATACACCTGACAAGTGTATTGGGTGTGTAGGGGACACAAGAGACTTCTTGTATCTTGATTGCAAGGTTGCTTGAGAGGGATACCTTTGACCACTTCCTCCCTGAGTTTGATAATCCTTGGGTGATCCACTTAAGGAAACTTGCTGCTATTCTACAAACCTCTACACTTGGAGGCCCAACACTATCTACAAGAATAGAAGCGTGCATAGACATCAAGCTATTTTCTGGCGCCGTTGTCGGGGACGTTAGGTAAAAGGTACTCACATCCTCTGGCTACTAAGCTATCTTCTAGTACTGTTGCTGGTGTGTGAGTACTCGAAGTTATTTCGTTTAGATTCTACAATTATATCTTTTTGTTTCTTGTTTTTAGTTTCACTAGTTAGGCTTAATGGAAAACAACAACAAAATTAGAGAGCTTTATAGTATTTATCTTGAGGTAGGACATGAAGTGTTTGAAGAGAAAATTAAAAAACCTATGGAACTTTATTTGCATGCTAATAGCAGTGTTATTAGTATGAATACTTTGAACACTATTATTGCTAATGCTATGGAAAAGTCTAAGCTTGGGGAAGCTAGTTTTTATGAAAATGATCTTTTTAGTCCCCCAAGCATGGATGAGAAAATTTACATTGATGATACTCTGCCTCCAATATATGATGATTACAATGATGAATATGATATTTTCAGTCTAGCTACTATTGAGGAGAAAATTAATTATGATTACAATATGCCTCCTATATTTGATGATTATGGTGATGAGAATAATTATGATAGCTATTTTTTGAATTTTCTCCCACTATGATTAATAAGAATGACTATGCTTATAGGGAGAGTAATAATTATTTTATGGATGTGGCTCATGATAAGAATGTTTTATGTGATATTTATATTGTTAATTTTATTCATGATGCTACTGAAAGTTATTATGAGAGAGTGGAACATGGTTTTATGTATCTCTACAATATTAAGTTTCCCTTCTTTATGTTGAAAATTTTGAACATGCACTTGTTTTCCTTTCCTATGCTTGTTGCTTTGTGATTTCATCACTTCTTTCTTTGCAAGATTATTTTTCATAGGATGTGGGTTAGACTTAAATTTGTTCCGTATTTGCTTCTTGATGCTCTCTTTTACTTCAATTCATATTTCTTATGTGAGCATCATTGAAATTATCATGCCTATCTTAATGGCTATAAAGAAAGAGCTTTTGGGAGATAACCCATTATATTTTTCCTTTCAGTTTATTTTTGTTTTGTTGAGTCTTGGAAGTTACTGACTCTATAATAACCTCTCCTTATCCTTTTGTTTGGTTTTTGTGCCAAGAATAACCTCTAATGAGAGGCAATTAAGATACGGGGAAGTTGCTGTCCCAAAACAGATTTTTGTGCTTCACTGTAAAAAATCGTGAAAAATCTCTGTACGTTGGATTGAGCTGTAAGTTTTTGTGATTCTCCCACACGTTTTTATACAACTTTAGTTAGTTTATCACTTTTTGATTTGAGCAACAGAAGGTCTTTGGAAAAATCAGGTTTTACCTGCTGGTCTATCTTGACAGATTTCTTCCATTATTTGGATTTGCCTCTTAATATCTTTATCTTTGAGTTCTCTTCGATCATTTGAGATTTTAGAAGGAATTGCTACAGTAGATTGTGTTTTAATGGAAGTTTTATTTGTGTTGAAACTAAACCCAAAGACTTATTATCTTGAATACACTAATGTTGCTAATAAAGATTGTGTGGAGTTCGGTATGAAGGAAATTTTCAAGTGTAGGGAAGAATAATGTGATGAGACGAAGTATGGACAAAAGCTCAAGCTTGGGGATGTCACCCGTGTCACCCCAAGAAATATTCAAAAAGTACAAGCATCAAAGCTTGGGGATGCCCAAGGCATCCCCTTCTTCATCCATAAAAATCTCAGGTTTTCTTCCAAACACTTCATTTTTATTGTTTCATGCACCAATTGTGTTGTTCTTGGAGCGTCTTCGTCTTTGTTTTTAGTTTTATTTTTCTTTATTTGCTGCAATAAGTTGGTTGGATCCCAACACACTTATTTTGGAGAGAGACACACCCCGTTATTCATTGCCTAGAACACTCTAGTTTTCACTCTTATTGTTCTGTGAGTGTTCTCCTTTGCTAGCACCGCGTTTAGCTTTAGTTTTCGATTGGTGTTGGAAAAGAGTAGGAAAGTTCATGCTTATAAGTGCTATAAAAGGAGTTTTGTTTTAACTGTGGCCTAGACTTTATCATGTCATGTTTGATATTGCTTTGACTTTATACTTAGTAATTATTGCTGTAGCATGACTTGTTACAAACAATTGAGATTGCTTAATGCGCCTTGAAAGAATCATGCGTTGTTTTAGCATACAAAAGCATAATATTGTGGTATTCTCCTTTGATGCTTTATTTGGGTTGACTTGGTGCATGCTCACACCATGTTGAGACTATACCAAATCACCATAGCCTCTATGATAATTTAGTTTTTGACTTGTAATATCACTTTATGCTTTAATTAATAATGTTTTGTTGCTTTGCATGATTATGTCCATTATTGCTCTCTTAGTTGGTCGCTCTCAGTCTTTTGCTAGCCTCCACATGTACCAAGTATGAGTTTCACTCATGCATCCAACTCCAAATAAAACCAAGTTATTCCAAAGAGTCCACCATACCTACCTATTAGCATTATTTCTATTCCAAGTATATTCATATTTTTATCTACCTTCCTAATTAAACTTGTTATGTGAAAATTAGTGATTGAAGCCTCTCACGAACTTGATGGCTCACTTTACTTTTCTTGCACTTAATAAACTTGAATCATTGTGCCCATCTATGTTGCATATATGCTTGCATTTTGTAAGTTGTGAATTAGCAGAACCATGTTAACATGGGGAACGCTTTCAACATTGCACTTTCTTTAGTTGATATCATGTTCTTTTGCTTATGGATCTCGGCGGTGTGAAATGAAAGGGGACCTTGTAAGGCTCATGGAGTTCGTATATGTGTTAGAGAAATGCCTAGGCGGCTGGTCTAAGCCATGCCTAATCATGGTGGAAACCTGGAGCGTAACCATAGTGAGCAATATATGAAGCATCCTCTATAAAAAAACCTATGCAAATAGGAAAAAAAGAGAAAAAAATTAAAAAAGGGGCCTATGCAAATAGGAAATAAAAGGATTGTTGAGATGCTCACTGTCTGCTTGCCTTGTCATTTTGATATGGGGAATCTTCCGTATCATTTGGCAAGGGGTACCCCGTTGGTGGTTCTCTATGATACACATGTACTTACAATGACAAAAACTTACTTGTGACTAAAGTTGAGTAGCATGATGAACGGTACTCATAAGCAAGGGGCATGAGATTTTCAGCTTATAACTTGTCAAGCATATCTTCATATTTGTTCACTTTAACCTTAATAACCTTAAAGATGCTTATGACAGGGGCAATGAGAGCTGAAAGCAAATAAGTACCATAATTTTTGGAAGCTCTTTATGAGACTTGAATCCCTGTTTCCTTCTATGAAGGGCCTTTCTTTTAATTTTATGTTGAGTCTCCATCTTCTATCTCTATGCACCTATTGAGAGAGCATAGTGGTCATTCTTAGTTTATTGTGCATTGTCCCAAAACTTGTTGATTGATTCATAACTTTGATATTGCTTGTTCTTAAACTATTTGTATCTAGTCACCCTTATGAACTTTGAAGGTGTCCTATGCATTTATGTTTTGCTATACCATGAGGGACAAGCTGAATACCATTCTTATTATGTTTTCTATATGTGAAACAAACAAACGTCTTTCAATGCATTGTTATTCATGAATCTTTTGTTTGTACCTCTTCATTTATAACATAGTTGCTATGTCTTATTGTTAGAACTATATCTTTCATGCTATGTTAAAGTACTATGATCCCATCCATCAATGTTTTACAAATACCTTGATCAAGTTTCTGATGGTGTATGCCGCCTAAAAAATTATTCTTTTTTATCACTTACCTACTCGAGGACGAGCAGGAGTTAAGCTTGGGGATGTTGATACGTCGTAAATGTATCTATAATTTTTGATGTTGCATGCTTGTTTAGTATCTACTTTCTTATGTTTTGTCTACATTTTGAGATACTTTTATGCATTTTCTAGAAGTAACCTATTAACAAGATGCCGTAGTGCCAGTTGCCTATTTTCTACTGTTTTTTGGTTTCAGAAAAGCTGGAAAAGAAATATTCTCGGAATTGGACCGGACAAAAGCCAAAGTCAATATTTTACAAGAAGACTCACGGAGCCAGAAGACGAGATGGAGAGGGGCCACGAGGTGGCCACACCACCTGGTGGCACGGGCCAGCCCAGGCCATGTCTGGGGGTGGTGTGGGCCCACCTCGGGCATCCACCGACCTTGCCTCTTCGCCTATATATTTCTCCCGGGAAGAAAACCCTAAAGGAGAGATCAGAATTCCACGAAAAGTTCCGCAGCGCCGCCACCACCGAAGAGGAGATTTGGGGGACAGAAGTCTCTGTTTCGGCACCCTGCCAGGATGGGAAAGTGCCCCCGGAGCCATCTCCATCGACTCCACCGCCATCTCCATCGTCGTTGCTGACTCCCATGATGAGGAGGGAGTAGTTCTCTCTCGAGGCTAAGGGCTCTACCGGTAGCTATGTGTTCATCTCTCTCTATGCGTGATCTTATGAGATCATGAGCTTTGTAATCTATAGATCTATTTTGCTACTCAAGTGCTTTAATGAATCTCTGCTTATCCCCACGTGTGTGAAGTTGACAGTGTGCACACCGTGTGGCACTTTGGCTAAGGGTACATAAATACTTATCACGAGTATAATTTGAGTTGGATGTCTCTATGAGATTGTGGTGTTTGTTGGAATCATCTAGCGCTCAAGGTGATAGTGAGGGGTTATCTAGATGGTGAATGCGAACTTTAAGGTGTGCTGTTATAGCCCTACATCATCCAACCGGAGAGTAGTTCATGGTAGAATAATGAAGAGAAGATATCTATATGAGAGTGTCCACTAGTGAAAGTATGATCCCTAGGCCTTGTTTCTAAGCATTGAAACACCATTTACAATCAGTCATGTTACATGTTTGCTTGCTGCCACTCTTATTTCAGATTGCAATTACCACTTATAATCATCCATACTACTTGTATTTCACTATCTCTTCGCTGAACTAGTGCACCTATACACCTGACAAGTGTATTGGGTGTGTAGGGGACACAAGAGACTTTTTGTTTCTTGATTGCAGGGTTGCTTAAGAGGGATACCTTTGACCACTTCCTCCCTGAGTTTGATAAACCTTGGGTGATCCACTTAAGGAAACTTGCTGCTATTCTACAAACCTCTACACTTGGAGGCCCAACACTGTCTACAAGAATAGAAGCGTGCATAGACATCACATATGGAGAGGCAGCATTCTGACGGCGATCACATCAACTCTTGATCCATTGCTGACAAGCACCGTGACCTCATCCCTTGCTAGTTGTCGCTTGTTCCGCAACCCCTGTGTTGAGTTACATATATTAGCAACTAATCCGGTATCAAATATCCAGGTGCTACTGCGAGTACTAGTCAAGTACACATCAATAACATGTATATTACATATACCTTTGTTTGCCTTGCCGGCCTTCTTGTCCGCCAAATACTTGGGGCAGTTGCGCTTCCAATGGCCAGTCCCCTTACAATAGTAGCACTCGGTATCAGACTTAGGGCCAGCCCAGGATTTTTTTAGGCGCAGCAACAGATTTGCTGCCCTTATTTCCCTTCTATTTACCCTTCTTGTCTTTGTTGAAACCGGTGGTCCTATTGACCATCAACACTTGATGTTCTTTCCCAATCTCCACTTATGTAGTCTTAAGCATTGATAGAAGCTCGAGGAGAGTCTTCTTCATGCCCTACATGTTATAGTTCATCACGAAGCTCTTGCAGCTAGGTGGTAGAGATTGGAGAACACGATGTATGCCTAAGTCAATGAGAATCGTTATTCCCAAGGACACAAGCTTATCGGTGTACCCAGACATTTTGAGTACGTGCTCACTTACGGAGTTGTTCTCTTCCATCATGCAGCTAAAGAACTTTTCTGGAGCATTATAACTTTCGACGACAACATGGGTATCGAAAATCATTTTCAATTCACCCATGGAATCAAAGGCATTGCCATTTTCGAGACGCTTTCGAAGTTCTGGCTCTAGCCCATATAGTATGTTAGAATGAACTAAGTTGTGGTCCTCTTGGCAAGTCCTTTTCCTTGTCAGCGGCATCAGGAGCTGGTGGGGGGCCTAGCGGCGCTTCTAGCACACATTGCTTTTGTGCAGCAGAGAGGAGAATCCTCAAATTCATGGCCCAGTTGGTGAAGTTGCTACCATTCGCAGCAAGTTTCTCTTTCTCCATGAACACATTGAAATTAAAAGCAGGTGGTGCCATCTACAACATAATTTGTAATGTTTATTTATACTAAGTTTATGATAGATTGAGTTCAACTAAACTCCCACTCAAAAACAACATCCCTCGTGTATTTTTGGTGATTACATGAACCAAATTCACTAAACCAAGTACGATCATCACGTGAGTCGGTGTAGCTTCAAAGGCGAGCATCTATATGGGCATCATATCAACTATATGGCTCATGCTTAAACTTTCGGTCCGTGTTCCGAGGCCATGTCTGTACATGCTAGGCTCGCCAACTAAGAACCTTAGTACTCGCGTGTGTAAAACTGTCTTACACCCGTTGAATGAAAGCACAGAGTCGAGTACACCCGATCATCACGTGATGTCTCGAAACACGATCCATAGAACGGTGCATACTTAAGGAAGAACACATTTTTATCTTGATATTTAAATGAGGAATCATCTTATAATGCTACTAAAACTCCAAACAAGCAATATAAGATGCAAACATCATATGTGTAAAGTGAAATGATATGGTTCTTGCATTTGATCACTATCATATGCATCGTGGTATTATCTTTATCATTCCTTTGTGTGTAAGGCCAAGGTCTATGGAACTTACAGGTTAGGTGTGTTGTAAGAGTATCAAATATACATCAACTTACAACATTATCATATCATGACACAAGCCCAGCAACGATCTAAACTAGACGCCTCTAATTTATCAATTGCAAGTTTTTACGTGGCTTAGGGCTTTCGAATATAGAACCGTTCTTACCTACGAACATGAAACCACAACGATGATAACCTAATTATTAGAAACTCGTTGTAAATCAGATATTGACTATAGTAGGAGAGACAGACACCCGCTAGCCACTTATGCAAAACTAGTTGCATGTCAGTCGTGGAACCAGTCTCATGTGCGATGACATGTAATGTTGGTCTGGGCCGTTTCATCCCACTATGCCACCAATATCCAAAGTGCATATAAGAAGCAATAATATGATCATCACCGCCCACATACTCTTATGTGTTCTACCCGTGCAAAGCACGTACGCATAGATCAGGCTCTGATACCACTGAAGGGTTCGCAACATAGAAAAGAAAAAATTTCCTACGATGGGAACTATACGCCAAGATCTATCTACTAGATACAAGCAACGGGTGGATATACATCCATGGAGAACTTACCCTCGAAGAAAACAAAGTTTTGTTAACAAGTAGGAACTCGTGGATGATGTAGTCGTTCGCTTGCCGATCTCACGATCGTGTGGAAGTCCTAGCGCAGCAAAACAGCAGCGCATCCGAACTCACACACATGTTCTAGCCACCGAACAACCTCCGCCTCCTCGCTCCAGCGATGCAGCGGAAGCAACAAGTCCTTCCAGACAAAATGCCACCGGGAACATGTATCCCGCTAATCCGAGACCATGGGGGAATAATACTAGAGGGGGAGAGAGATCCTTCACAAGGAAGTGTGAGAAAGAAGGGTGAGAGGGGTGGCCTTTTATAGGAGGAGGGGGATACCCCTCCCCATGGCCGGCACCCCATGGGGGGGGGTGACCCCTCACCTCCCCCATTCATGTGGTGGTAACCCCCTCCACATAAATTTGTCCCTTAACATTCCACTTTAAAGTCTTTACTTTAAATGCATCAAATTTCTCCAAATTTAATGCTCTCTCATTTAATAAAACTCTTTTATTAATTTTATTCAGAACTTTGTTAATTACTTTAATTAAAAAACGTTCACATAAAACCCCTACAACATTTCAATATTACATGCAGAACCAATTTCAGCAATTTCACCCGAAACAGTTACGGTGTTTATTGAAATAATTCCAGCGCTTTGCAATTCATTCGTATGAAACATATTTGCTCCAAGTGGTGTTTGTGTCCCTTAAGTGTGTCACCCTACGGTTTGTGAATAATGCAGACATGATCAAGACCCCTCTCAGTTCAATAATCAAAAGCAGGACCTGGAGATCCATACTGACTCCTATATATTCCACGATGACTTCTGTGATTGTGAGAACCTTTAACGTTCGTAACTAAATCCCTTTGTCTCGCGATATATTACATGTACGAGATTCGATCATCGGTATCTCCATACCTAGTTTGATCTCGTTACCGACATGTACTCTTTTCTCGTTCCTGTGATATATCATTCTAGTGATCTCATCACTTGCTTGCAAGCTAACCAATGTGATATCACCGAGAGGGCCCAGAGAATATCTATCCGTCATCGGGATGGACAAATCCCACTCTTGATCCATGGGCCTCTACATAACACTTTCGTAGTACTGAACCCACCTTTATAATCACCCTTTTACGGTGTGACGTTTGATGTTATCAAGATACTCTTCCAGTGTTAGTGATTAACATGATCTCATGGTCTAAGGACTAGGATTACTTTGTTAGATGTTATAGAAATATAAACACAATGACTTTGATCATAATGCTATACTTCGGATGAATGTTCATCACATCATTCCACTAATGTTGTGCCTCGTTATTAACAACATCCAATGTTCATGATCAGGAAACCTTGATCATCTTGTTAATAA
The DNA here is from genome assembly GCA_910589775.1 of Avena eriantha. Lineage (NCBI taxonomy): Eukaryota > Viridiplantae > Streptophyta > Magnoliopsida > Poales > Poaceae > Avena > Avena eriantha. Next base: position 390,786,123 of record OU342740.1, on the reverse strand, counting down.
ACGAGCTAGTTTATAAGAGAGGCATAAGTAGGAACTTTCCTTTTATTTATTAAACACACATGTATTAACGTTTCCAAATTAATACAGTTATAGCATGCAAAATAAACATCTATCATATACTTCGAATATGTATAATAACCACTTTATTATTGCCTCTCAGGGCATATTCCCTTCAAAAGCATCTTCTCTTTCAATTCTCCCCTTCTCTTCAAGGAGTTCTTTGGAGTGAGCAAGTTAGCTCATAAGAGCATCACAATGAAGTTTGTGCTCACCTTGCAAGTTAGTAAAGAAATTTTCCAAAGCAACAACCTCTTCTTTTATCCTAAGACTTATATGATCATCCATATTAACATCCATAGTAGTCTTAGGAAATGAGGAAATGGAAGATGATACCTCGGACCCTCTTGCCATAAGGCAAGTGATGTTGTTGTTGATGATGTTTTCGTTTGGAGAGTCAAAGAGAGATGTAGGGCTCGATGTGGTGGCTATAGCAGCCACCTCCTGAGAGCTATCTTCGTCTTCTTCATCTTCACTTGTAGAAGAATATTCCTCTTGAGCCACCAATACAATATGAGGATGCTTCTTGTAAGGGCCATTCTTCTTGATAAATGGTTTCTTTCGAGGAGCCTTGGATTTCTTTGAGGATGAGCCTGCCTCCATTGTCTTCTCTACTTTGATAGGGACATTCAGCCACAAAGTGCAACCTATCTCCACAATTGTAGCACATCCTCAATTTTGGGCCATTCTCTCTTCTTCCACTTGACCCATTCTTGCGCTCGAGTTCAGACTTGGCCTTGGCTGGATCCTTCCAAAAGTTCCTTGCTTAGAAGTCCATGTATGCACCATGAGCACGCTTGACTTCCTCAGGACAACCCATGGAGACAACATCATATCCTATTTCATCCTCATCTTGTTCAACAACATTTTACTTTAAAGCAACATTGACTCCTTTTTGCATTCCAATAGCCTGAGCACGGGCATCTTTGGCGTTCTTGGCAGCAACTTTGAAGGTCGCCATTTCTTGCATGACTTGATTGGAAGTCATTTGGTGGTAGTTGTGTCTACCTTGCAAACTCTTCAAGTCCATTGGCTCAAATGGCATGAGGGCACTCACATATTTCCTTTTGATCCAGGCATCGTCAATGTGAGTGGCTCCATGCTTTCTAATTGTTGTTCCAATGCTCTTGAGCCTTCTATACATGTCTTCATGGTCCTCACCATCCAACATGTAGAATCCTTCAGCTTCATTACTAAGAGCATCGCACCTATTCCTTCTCATGCTTTCATTTCCAATGAATAGGTCGGTGAGAGCATCCCAAGCTTCTTTCGCGGTGTTGAAGTGCTTAATGTGTGGCATGTCCTTGGGACCCACTCTGAGCTGAATCATGTGAAGAGCTGTTGCATTTAGTTGACTATCCACAACCTCTCTTCTAGTCAAGTTGGTGGGTTCTCCAATATGAAGACCATCTTCAATAATCCTCCAAAGCTCAATCAACGAACTGCATACATGAGATTTCATTAAGAATTGCCATTGATTAAATGAAGATGCAGTAAGCTTGGGTGGATCACCCCTATTGTTTATATGAGGATGAGGGATAGGTGGATCGGGATAATATAGGTGAGGAACCTCACTATAATCCTCCTTATCACTTCCCTTGTTAGAGGCGGAGCCATTATGTTTCTCACCCACCACCTCATCTTCCTTAGATTCAGCATGAGCCTTATCCTTAGATAGAGGAGTGGTGGTCTCAGAGGAAGATGGAGACGGGGCTGTAGATGATGTGAGGCCAGCAACCATTTGCTGCATCTCTTCCATCTTGGTCTCAAAGGATTTCAAAAAGGTTGTTTCCAACGTCTTGAGGTCATCCATTGTGACCTTGTCCACAACCTCATTCCTATTTTCCTTAGTACCCATACTTCTCTTAGGCGGTTAATCTCGAATAAAGAGCCCGGGCTCTGATACCAATTGAAATGGATCGTATGGGCACCTAGAGGGGGTTGAATAGGTGCTACTTCAAATTTTAATGCCTTTTCAATTTTAGGCTTGACACAAAAGGTAAATTCTCTAGATATGCGACTATGTAGAGTTTCCCTATATGCAAACCTAATTACTAACTAGTAAAGGCGAATAAGAGTGAGGAACAAAACCATAGTGGAGCACGTGGAGACACAAGATTTTTTTTACCGCAGTTCCTTCCTTGTTAAGGGAAGTACATCTGCGTTGGAGGGGTGGACGGTACTAAGACCACCACGCCACAATAGGCCTCACCCTGTTCTCCGATGGATCTCGCCACCAAAGGCCTGATCCACCTTTCCACTATTGGAACCCTTCGAGGCGGGAACCAGCGCCTTTACACAACTAGCGGGGCACAACTCCACAACCGAATTGGAGGCTCCCGTAATGAAAACAAGCCGCCACATGAACAATTGTTATCAATAATGAAACACAAGATCTAGATATTAACAAGAATACTAGATCGGAGATTCTCCAAATGAATGGAGAGGAGTTGAAGCGCTTGATTCGTGATGACGATGAATAATGTCTCCTCCTTCAATTCCCCCAAAGATCGAAGCCTTCGGGTGGTTGAAGTGGGAGATCTTGGGTGAGAGCTTTTGCAATAGGTCTGATCTTTTTTGAATGAATCAAGAGTTCTGACAGGAGAGGTAGATGGGACTTTTATACCCCCTGTCTAGATGGAGCCGTTGGAGCTTTTTGGGGACGGATTATCCAGCCCAAGTGAGGGCCGGATTATCTGGCCTGGGGAATACTCCGCCCTAGACTCGGATTATCCAGGGGAAAATCCGCCCCTGAACAGAAGCTCGCGTCGGGCGGTCCTTGGAATCTTCTCCTGGGGGCTAGATTATCCGACCCTAGAGAAAGGCTGGATTATCCGGCTAGGGGAAATATCCGCCCCAGCAACGGATTGTCTGGGGGAAAATCCGCCCCCAGACAGAAGCTCGCGTCGATGCCCCCTTGGCCATTTTCCCTGGGGGGCGGATTATCCGGCCCGAGAGGAAGGCCGGATTATCCGGCTGGGAGAAAATCCGCCCCAGCTACGGATTATACGGGGGAAAGTCCACCCCCGGACAGAAGCTCACACGCGATCAGCCCTGGCCAAGATGGTTAGGCCGGATTATCCGGCCCTTGATGAGGGCGGATAATCTAGCCCCTAAACACCAAATACACGTCCCTGCAACACTTAGCACACATGAGAAACTCCACGGTATTGTTATCAAACACACAAAACACAGGGGTACATGCATCCTCTTCAGTCCACGATTTCGGATTATGCTCCAATCAGACCATCCGCGATGCTCCTGCTGTTCGCGTCACTACAGATCCGACTGCGGTTGGAGGGGTGTGAGTATATCACGGTTTGGCAATATTAAGTAGTTTAAGATTGTAATCCAATTCTATCTCTATTAGGCTTCTTGCACCCCAAGTCTTCTAGTACTATATATAAAAAGCCCAAATACTCTCAATGTAATCACCTCTTGCAATATCAATACAATCAATATTCCGCAATCTATCACTAGAGTTCCAGTATATACCAATTTGATTACATATATGTTGCTACTTTATAAGATAAAGTTAATCAAATCTAGAAATATTTAGAAACTCTCTAACTTCAGCTAACGTCAGCTAGCCCCTGAAGTAAGCAAAGATATAAGCCTACTAGCTTTCCGTATGGCCATGCTCTATTGCTTAGCTTGTTCGTCTAGTGCGCGGCGGCCGCATGCTAGCGAGATAGAAAGTGAACGACACCTAGGAGATAACGGTGCATGACCTAGTTTTATGGTTTTCTTGTGTAACCCCTCAAAAGCTATTTTGACACCAAAAAATGAAACCAAAAAAAGAGAAAAATATATTATAACTAGTTATGTAACCTAATCTCAGATGCAACCCACCTGTAACTTGCAACACGAATTACGGCACAGATCCAATGTTCAAGAACTTTTATTCTCAGTTCTAACTAGACAAAACAGAGTTACAACCCTACTTGAAATTGAAAAAAATTCTAGTTGCAACCTCATTTGCAACTAGAGAAATTCTCAATTGCAACTACACACTAGTAGAAAAAATACTATACATGCAACCACATTAGTGGCCCACCCAAAAGTGGAATGTCACTACTATTATTAGTAGCGTTCATACTTGCTGCACACTACCACTATGTGCTACTAGTAGCGTTCCCAGTTGTGTTACACGCTACCACTAAGTGGAACCCATGTGCATGGCTCGAACCAACTTACCGGTAGTGTGCGCTGTTTTGAGAATGCTACTAGTATACTACTAGTTGCGATTCGCGGGAAGTGGCACGCTACCAATATTTTTTCCTTCCAAAATATACCAATCTAACCACGATCGGTAGCACCTCCCGAGGTCCCGTGCGCCTCTTCCTCCCCACCCGCACCGCTCACCGCCTCTCCCTCTTCCTCCCTACCCGTGTACCCGTCTTCGCCTCTCCCTCTTCCTCCCCACCTGCGCGCCTGCTACCGCCTCTCCCTCTTCGTACCCACCCACAACGTCGCTTTCCGCCCGCATCACCGCTCATCCCAAGCAGCGTCGCCCGCCCGTCGACGATTTAGATGATTTAGTGTAGGTGATTTATATGTGTATTTACGTAGATGATTTATATGTTGATTTAGTGTAGATGTTTTAGATGATTTAGTGTAGATGATTTTTGTGTAGAAATTTTTGATAATTGTAGGTTGACTACACGACATATGCCGTCGATGAGTCTCCGATCCCCTAGGATTTCTTTGGGATAACATACACATGCGTAATTGAGATTTATATGTTGATTCATATAATAGAGACTAGACTTCTCTTTGCGCCCCTCAGGGCGTGGCTATGATGTAAAACACCGATAAAAAATCTGAAGCAAATCAAGCTAAGGAAATAAAGCAAATTCTGATCCATATTTATATAGTGGCCGTTATATAAAAACTGAGAAAACTCTGATTCCCCATGGGGAAATTT